>PVIU01024132.1:0-26059 GCA_004026605.1 Ondatra zibethicus
AAGCCCAGTCTGGCCTGTGAGCTTGCCTTCAGCATCATATCAAATCCGTATTAGGTTCTGACAAGTTAGAGGAGCCCTTAGTGGGTCTCCTAAACGCTCCTTCAGGGCACTTTCAGACGATCTTTCTGTTCCAGGAGGGGGAACGTGTTTCTCTAGCCAAATAAAGGGACTGGGAAAGGCAGCCAACGTCACTCCATTAACTGAAGCCGGGGCTTCAATTTTGCCCACGGGCATTTGGGGGAACAGGGCATTTCAAGAGCTCAGTTTAAACCCTCCCTGCCCACCCTGTCTTACAGATGCCCTGAAAGTAGAACTCCTTGCTTTCCACAATAATTCTTGTGAGGACGAGAGTCAAGGAACTTTTTTTTTGGTTCCCAGTTCACTCTCTTTTCAATCCACTGAGCTGTCTCCTCCTTGCAGCAGCTCTGCAAGCCCTGTCTGTGAGAAGATGGAGTGCCTGCTGGTCTCTGTCTCTGCTGGGTGGGGAAGAGATGACAAGGAAGCTCAAAGTTTAAACTCAACTCATTGTTGCTCAGCTTTGTGAGTGGGACAGTCCCAAAGGAATACAGAGTAGATTGTCTCTATTAACAGTGAACTCTGTTTCTAAGACTTGGCAAATGGCTCAGAAATGTAGGATTTTGTTCATCTGGTTATTGCCAGTTTTCTATAGTGAATAATCCCACCCAATAAATAATTCTTTTGGCCCATGCCTATGTAATATTTTATAATGAATTAAAATGGCTTATACATTTGTGTTTACACCTGAGGATACACATTCATTGGCGGCTAAGCTTTCATGATTATTTGTCTTTCTTTGGTATTGATCTCAGCATCGTAACTAGACCACTACTTTCTACAGCATGTGGAACATTGTGATTTTATTTACTTAGGTATTTATTTCTACTGCCCAGTGGTCAAATGCTGAAATTGTGTCCCAATGAAAGTGTTATTCAGCATCCCTTAGCCTTTTTGCTGTGGTTTGAATGTAATTATCCCTTTAGGTTTATGTGTTTGAAGACTTGGTTCCCAGCTGGTGACTCCACTGGAAACGGCTGTAGAACCTTCAGGAAGTGGAGCCTGGCTGGAGAAAATGAGTCACTGAGTGGTGGTGGTGGTGATAGTGAGACTTGAGATTTGTCTCCACTTTCTCTTCACCTCTCTGCTTCTTTACTGGAGATTCAATGTTACCAGAAGATTCTGGTACCTGCCAACATGCCTTCCCACCATGATGAGCTGTATCCTCAAACTATGAACTAAAACAAATCTTCCCTTCCTTAAGTTGCTTCTGTTCGGGTGTTTTATCACAGCAATGAGAAAAGCAACTAACACACTCGCCTATCCCAGCTCTCTTAACAAGAACAGCAGGTCCCCATGCATGGCCCACCTTTAAAACCTTAAAATAAGCACAGTCTGGTGGGTGCATAACTGTGATTCTGTACAGACCGGAGGATCATGAGTTCAAGGCTACACAGGGCTGAGTGTTAAAACCTGTCTTAAAACACAAGACAGAAAAACTTCCAGTAAAGCACTTGCAAGAAGAAAAAAGATCATCCTGACTGGGTTGGCCAAATACTCTCCATCAGAAATTTAGGGTTCCAACCTAAATGTATGGAGAATTAAAGCTTTAGAAACAAAATCCCAAGAGCTTCTGCAGCAAAGGCTTTCATATCTATCCTCACGTCTCGTGTTCAGAGTTGCGGGGCTCCCAAGCCCTGCCACTGCTTCCCTTCCAATATTTTTCACCCATGCGGTGCTAGGGCTTGGACTCAAGGCCATGAAAGTGGTAGGCAAATACGCTACCACTGAGCTACAACAACAGCCTTGAACTTTTATTTTTAAAAATTATTTATTTCTATTATGTGTACATGTGTTTACAATTGCCCATGGGGTCCAGAAGAGTGTCAGATCTCCTGAGGCTGAGGTACAGGTGGTCATGAGCTGCCCCCCCCCCCAACGTGGGTGTTGAGAACTAAAGTCCTCTGCAAGAGCCCTATACTCTTAACTACTGAGCCATCTCTCCAGCCCTAGAATCTTTTGCAATAACTGCACGTCTTCCAGGGATACAGTGTGATATTTTGACACATGCTTACAACAGAAATCGATCAAATCTGAGTAATTATCATCCTCCTCTCTGTATCATGATTTTTGTCTTTGAAGCTTTCCAGCTCCTCTCTTCCAAACCTGGAAGTAAGTAAGTAAGTAAGTGTGTATATGCGTGTGTGTGTGTGCGAGAGAGAGCTCCATCTGAGTCGATGTCTAGTCTTTTGCATATATAAGCTCTTTAATAGATGCATGTATGTCTCATTTGTTTTCTCACAATAATTAACTGATAACATTTTATTTAACGAGTGAGAAACCTTTGTATTTTAATAATGTGAACAGTATGTGAATTTAGAAATGCAATGTAATTTACTAAATTGTAGTTTTCATTAAAATGTGGTAAAAGATGTATAATGTTGAACCACTTGAAATTCTCATTGCTTTTATTTTTGCCTGTAGCAGTTTCAGGTCTTTTAGAGTAATGCATCTTACATGAACCCACAGGACAACAAAAAAGACTATAGAACATTCATCGCCACTCATGCAGCCTCCCAACAAATTAGGCATCCCCTCGTTGCCCATTCTTACATGAAGATCAGCCCTCTAGATGCTCACTGGGACACAGAGAGGCAGCAGATACAGATTCTGGTCCAGGGGCTCATAGCGATGGTTGTGATAGAAGATACATAAGGATATATGTAATAAATGAAATTCTGACTGAATTGTAAGTAAAAAGATATTCTTATATTCCAACAAAGAACATAAGCATTTCTGTGAATGGATAGTCTCAGCATGGGGCGTTTAAAGATAGACAACATGTTTATGTTAAATAATTACAGAGCTACAACAAAGCATGAGATGAGAGTTTTGGGAAGAGGGAGGGAGAAGCTGGAAATTATGCTTCGCAAATACTAAGTAGAAATGAGTCGTAGCTAGGGTGAAGTGGGAGAAAGTCATGGCAGAATGAGGTGAGGGACTCAGGAAACAGTTCAGTGTGTGAAGGGCTTGCTGCCCTAGAACAAAGACCAGAGTTTGGACCCTCAGCTTTGACATAAAGATTGGGAACCCAATGCTTGAGAAGCAGAGTTTCCCAAAGGTGAGCTGGCTAGATTGACTAGCTGAAGCAGTAACCTCAGGGTTCCATGGCAACAAACAAAATGTGAGGACCGACTGAGGACATTCAACACCAACTTCTGAGCTCCATCTACCTGTGCACACAGGCGGATGTACATTGGCAAATCCATTTGCCATGAATTCACACTACATGCATAGATACACATGGGAAAAGAACAAAGAAAACTGGGAGAGAAAATTGTGGTTGAAATATGAGGACCTTTGTAGCAAAGAGGGTGTCTAAAGGAGTGGTCCAGTTAGAGTCAGCTTAGAGGAAATATTAGTAAATGCGAGAGACAGTGAAGGGAAGCGGGAATAACCTGAAGGTCTAAGAGTAAGGTGCTGAGGGCATGGGGTAAGAGTAAGGGGCATGGACCCTTGATGGTCAGGCCTAGTCTCTGTGACAGCTTATACTGGTTGTATTACCATCATCCTATGAGACCTTTACAGAGAAGGGAACTAAAAGCATTTGTCTCCGACAGCTTGCAATAACTTAAAGTGAGAAATCAGGGAGACGGGCTTGGGTTAAGTGAAACAAAGCAATGATAGCAATAAAACCCTATAAACTTTGCACTCGTCCTATCTCCCTCCAACTAATGAGGCCCAATTTTGCTTCCTCTATTGCTCTTAATTATTTATAATAAAGTTGCCTGTCAGATCTCCTGCCTCTGTCTTGTGTGTTCTGGGGCATGGGTGTGTGCCACCATTCCATAATTCTTAGAACGTTTTCAAAAATAAATATCTTAAATATAATTCTGAAGACATTTTTAGCTAAGAAAAATTCTCCAGCTGGAAAGGAATGGCAACAAAATTAGGTCTGAATTGTCTCCCTCCCATTTTTCCTCCTCCTCCTCCTCCTCCTCTTCTTCTTTCTTTTTGTTTTTTTGAGACAGTTTTTTCTGTGTAGCCCTGACTATTCTGGAACTAGCTATATCGACCAGGCTGACTTCAATCTTCGTTTGTCTCCCGGGTTCTGGGTTAAAGGAATGGACATCATGCCTAGCCCCATTTTATCTTCTGGTTAATGCTTCTCCTTTTTACACCTCTTATATGGCTAAAACTCTCTACTGTCTAGATCTACAAGAGTCTGTTGCGTAGTTGACAAAACAGGCAGACACTTGCTCTTCTGTTCATGCTGCAATAGCTGAGGCATGCACGCCTCCCAGCTGGAAAGAACCAGAGAAGTCCTGGAGAGATGGTTCAGCAGTTAAGAAAGAGTGTGTATTGCATTTGCAAAGGACATGGGTTTAGAACTCAGAACCCACAGCTGGTGGCTCACAACAGGCTGCAGTTTCAGTTCCAGGGGCATTTGATTCATCTAGCCTCTGTGGGTTTACACACATAATTAAAAATAAAAGCAAATTTTGAAAACATAGAATACCAGAAAAATATATGAGGCCTTTGTATATTAGACTATGTATAACTTTGTATAACACAGACTGTGGTCCAAGAGGAGGGAACATGTGGACTAAGCACTAAGATTGTTCTGATGCATTCTGGAAGTTTCTTCAGACATCAACACAGGAGGTACCTTCATCAGAACCCAGCATTCCTTCAAAGTAGGATGTAATATAACATTATCAAAGCCAATGTGGCCATAAGGTTTTGAACTGTGTTCTGCAATAAAAAAAAAACTACATAAAAATAAAACAGGGATCAAGAACGCTGCGTGGAGCCCTCTTAAATCTGTTGCACAGTAACAGGCTTTGTAAGCACAGAGTGGAACTCTGCTGCAGCGGGGAACGGGCAACTAAGCACAGTGAACTGGAGAGTTGTCAGAATTCATGGTCTGGAAGATGTCTGAATCCTGACCAACAGCATTTGAGTTCCTGGGAACTCTGGTGGCAACTCTGGAGCTACCCTAATAATAGTATCTCCTCTGTTCTTACCTGTGCTCTATTCCACAAGAATTCTCAGCAATGTCCAGGCCAGAGAACAATCCTTTGCTTTATTTTGTCCTGTCTTACATGTGTCCTCCATTGGGCCACATCCTTCATCCTTCAGAAACCTGACCCTAAAATACTTATCCCTCTGCCTTCCTGACATATAAAATGTCCCAAGGAATGTATTTCATGCTGTCTTAGATTACTTTTTATTTTTAGAAACCAGTTCCATAGGTTTTATTTACTTCTTCCTCGGGGGCAGGAGGGAAGAAAGCAGAAGATATGGTGCTTGGAGAGGCCAGAGATCTGAAGAACCTAGAAAAGCATTCTCAGTTCTGATGGATGGTAAGCTTATTGTTTGGCTGGATGTTAGTTGTCTGAGTTAGGGTGTCTGTTGCTGTGAAGAAGCACTATGACCACAACAACTCTTACAAATGAAAACATCTCATTGGGATTAGCCTACAGCTCCAGGAGTTTAGTGCCTGTCCTCATAGTTGACATACTTCCTCAAACAAGGCCACAACTACTCCAACAAGATGACACCTCCTAGTAGGGCCGCTTTCTATAGACCAAGCATTCAAGCACATAGTCTTTGCAGCCATACCTTTTCAAGCCATCGTATTCCACTCCCTGGATGCCACAGACTTGGAGCCATAGCATAACAGCATCAAAGTCCCCATAGTCTATAACAGCCTCAACTCCTCTTTAAAAGTTCAAAGTCTCTTCTGAGACTCAGGCAATCTCTTAATCATAATCCCCTGTAAAATCGAAGTTAAAAAACAAAACAAAACAAAAAACAAAAGCAATAACAACAAATCCAGATCATACACTTCCAAAAAATAGACCACACACTTCCACCGCATAACAGCACAGAATATTCATTGCCATTTCAAACATAGGGGAGGAAGTATAGTGAGGAAATACTGGGCCAAAAAAACAGCTGAGCAAACTACAAACTGTGCATCTCCATGTCTGATGTTAAAACACTTTTCATATTTGCAATTCCTTTCAACTTTGTTATACAATACTCTTCTTTCTCTTGGGATGGTTCCACTCCCCGTTAGCAGCTTTCCTCAGCAGGTATCCCATGAGTCTGGTATCTCTAACATCTTGGGGTCTCCAAGGCAATCCAGTCTTCTCTTTCACAGCTTTAATGGTTTCCTTCACTGCCTAAGCCTGTCTGTCCTAAAACAGATGTAGACCATGCTGGGCTCAAAGCCAAAGATCTGCTTGCCTTTGCCTCTGGAGTACTGGGGTTAAAGGCATGTACCGCTACACCCAACTCTAAGTTTTTCTATAATTTCTTTTCTATAATTCACAAATTGATAACTTAGCTGGGTGGGATCGTGCCCTGAGGTCACCATGCCCTTTATTCCATTTCCTAATCTGTTTCTCTCCTTGAATACAGGTTTTAGCTCCATTCTACTTCCTGATGCCCCTTTTCTCTTCAAATTTTGCACTTTGTATTTTTCCTTGCTCAGCTTGTTCTTTTTCCTTGTAGATCTTCATTAGAGTTAACACTAATAACCATACAATAGAGCCTATACTAGGGTGTTTTGAGATTTACTCTGCCAATGGAATTAATTCAAATCTCTTCATTTTAACTTCAGGTAGACTTCCTGGACAAGAACAAAAACCGGCCACATTATTCATCAAAATATCATAAGAGCAATCTCTAGGCAACATACTAAAATTCTTCCCCTCAGAAACATCTTGAGACAGACCTCCGTGGTTCAAATCACCCTCAACACCACTGTTCCTACTAGGATAGCCCATTGAATCCCACTTAAAGTGTTAAACTCCTCTTTTGTTTTGTTTTTTAATTGTTTTTATTGAGCAATATATTTTTCTCTGCTCCCCTTCCTTTCTCTCCCCTCCCCTTCTACACTTTCCCATGACCCTCATGTTCCCAATTTATTCAGGAAACCTTGTCTTTTTCTACTTTCTATGTAGATTAGATCCATGTATGTCTCTCTTAGGGTCCTCTTTGTTGTCTAGGTTCTCTGGGATTGTGAATTGTAGGCTAGATTTTCTTTGCTTTATGTCTAAAAGCCACTTATGAATGAGTACATATGATATTTGTCTTTCTGGGTCTGGGTTACCTCACTCAATATGATGTTTTCTAGATCTATCCATTTGCCTGCAAATTTCAAGATGTTATTTTTTTCTGCTGCGTAGTACTCCATTGTGTAAATGTACCACATTTTCCTTATCCATTTTTCAGTCAAGGGGCATTTAGGTTGTTTCCAGGTTCTGGCTATGACAAACAATGTTGCTATGAACATAGTTGAGCACATGTCCTTGTGGTATGATTGAGCATCCTTTGGGTATATACCCAAAAGTGTTATTACTGGGTCTTGAGGTAGATTGTTTCCTAACTTTCTGAGAAATAGCTGCACTGATATCCAAAGCAGCTGTACCACTTTGCACTCCCACCAGCTATGCGGAAGTGTTCCCTTTACTCCACCCACCCCCAATCCTCTCTAGCATAAGTTGTCATCAGTGTTTTTGATCTTGGCCATTCTTATAGGTGGAAGATGGTATTTCAGAGTTGTTTTGATTTGCATTTCCCTGATGGCTAAGAATGATGAGCATTTCCTTAAGTGTCTTTCAGCCATTTTAGATACCTCTGTTGAGAGTTCTCTGTTTAGGTCTATACTCCATTTTTTAAATTGGCTTATTTGTTCTTTTGATGACCAATTTCTTGAGTTCTTTTTATGTTTTGGAGATCAGACCTCTGTCCGATGTGGGGTTTGTGAAGATCTTTTTCCATTCTATAGGCTGTCGTTTTGTCTTGCTGACCGTGTCCTTTGCTTTACAGAAGCTTTTCAGTTTCAGAAGGTCCCATTTATTAATTGTTTCTCTCAGGGTCTGTGCTGCTGGGGTTCTATTTAGGAAGTGGTCTCCTGTGCCAATGCGTTCAAGTGTACTTCCCACTTTCTCTTCTATGAGGTTCAATGTGGTTGGTTTTATGTTGAGGTCTTTGATCCATTTGGACTTGAGTTTTGAGTATGGCAATAGATATGAATCTATTTTCATTGTTCTATATGTTGATATCTAGTTATGCCAGCACCATTTGTTGAATATGCTTTTTTTTTCCATTTTATATTTTTTTGCTTCTCTGTCAAAAATCAAGTGTTTGTAGGTGTGTGGATTTATTGCCGGGTCTTTGATTCAGTTCCGTTGGTCCTTCTGTCTGTTTTGATCCATAGCTCAAAAGTCCTAATTTGTCCAAACAAAAGCTTGGTCAGGTCTATCACAATACCCCAGTCCCTGGTACATACGACTGTCTTAGACTTTCTATTGCTGTGAAGAGACACCATAACCATGACAACTCTTATAAAGGAGACACTTAATTGGGGTTGGCTTGCAGTTTCAGAGATTTAGATCATTATCATCATGGAAGAAAGAATGGCACTGTGCAGGCAGACATGCTGCTGTAGAAGGAGCTGAGAGCTTAGCGTTTTGATCTGCAGGCAACAGGAAGTGAACTATGTATCACACTGGGTATAACTTGAGCACATGAGACATCAAAGCCTACCCCACAGTGGCACACTTCCCCCAACAAGGTCACACTTCCTAATAGTGGCACTCGCTATAGACCAAGCATTCAAAGACATGGGTCTATGGGGGCCATACTTATTCAAACTACCACATTAATTTAAGCATTTATTGTTCTTTTGCCATTTTTGGACTTTTATAATGTTAAGATTTTTTTATGTTTTATCATATGTGCTATTAGGAAAAACAACATAGAATTTGTTCAGAAAAATTTGGCAGAGCAAATGACACATTAAAGATATGTTTACAGCGGCTGGGGAGATGGTTTAATAGTTGAGAGTGGGAAGTTTTTGCAGCCTGATAAATCTCTCCACTGACACAATAATCCAAATCAGACCAAATCAAACCGAATTTTAAAAAGCCCATGTTTAAGTAGAAAGTAGAAAAAAACAAGATCTCCTGAGTAAATTGGGAGCATGGGGACCTTGGGGGAGGGTTGAAGGGGAGAGGGGAGAGGCACGGAGGGGAGCAGAGAAAAATGTAGAGCTCAATAAATATCAAGAAAAAAACGTATATAAAAAAGCCCATATTTAATGTATACCAAAGCTCTACGGTGGCCTTCCAGCTCACCAGAGAGAAGCAGGAAAACCACGTGTTTGTTCTCTGGGATATGACTTAAATACCCTGTGGGAGTGGTCTTGAACATCTCTGGGGAGGTGGAGTCTGGACTGAGACAACTTCTAGGGGAGGGGGCTTGGGATGGAACTTCCACCCAAACATTCCAGACTCTTTGGCTATATGGATGCCAGGGGCTGAGGTGAAGCTTCCAACCAAACAGAGAGTACTTATTCTTGCAAAGGACCCAGGTTCCGTTCCTAGTATCTACATGATTGCTTACAACCATCTATGGCTGCAGTTCCCAGATGAGACTTGTCTATATAGTGAGTTTGAAGGCACCCTGGGTTACTCAAGGCATTATGTAAGCAAAATAGAACAAAACAGAAACAAGAATCCCAATAACAACAAGAAGAACTTCAAAGGATGTGCTGGATCGCCTGGAACTGGAATTACCAGGAGTTGTGAGCTTACCATGTGAATGTCAAAACTGAGCTTGGGTCCACTCTAAAAGCAGCAAGTACTCTTAACTGCTGGCATGTCTTAGAAAATGCTTCTTTGTGACAAGAGCTTACAATGTTTATGAAAGGGTCTGGGGCCATGGCTCAGCAGTTAAGAGCCTTTTGCAAGTGAAGAACAATAAAAGACGACACCAGAGGTCCTCCCTTGTCTTCCACATTGCCCACAAACTGGTGCACATACCCACAGACTCACATGCATGCAACACAATGCACATATTGCACACAGACACATCCATACTTACACAGACACATTTATAATGCATATTTAAAATTTTGGAAAACTTGAAATAACTAAACGATATTGTTTTAAGGTTGCTATTGATATAATGACCCAGAACAACTTGGGAAGGGAAGAGTTTATTTCATCTTACTCTTCTGCATGATAGTCTGTCACTGAGGATGTCAGGGCAGGACCGAGGCAGGATCCTGGAGGCAGGAACTGAAATGAGCACCATTGAGGACACGTTCTCAGCCTACTTTCCGATGCAACTCAGTATTTTCATTCCAAGATGAATGGAAGGCCACAGTCCCTCCAGGGAGGCTTAACTCATTCCTGACATTTGTCCTGCTGAATCATCTCCTCCGCAGGTCCTGCTGTACTCAAGGGCCCTAAACGCTAAGAGCCATCAGTCCCCCATCTGCTCTTTCTGTCAGTCAGGCACTGCCCAGCTGAGGCCCCCTGGCCCCATGCACCTGCTTTACAGGCTCTGGCCATTTGCTTTTAGGAAAAGACCTTGGCTGTGACTTTGCGATGTGAGGCCACCTCTTGTGCTAGCACCTGTGAGCTGAGACTTGAGATGCACGCAAGTCAAGTCGGGCACGCTGTGAGAGCTGCTCAGAGCGTAGGTGCCCCATGTGTTAGTCACTGTTCTGACCGTGTAACCAATACAATGCATGAGGAAAACAGGAGAGGAGGCCTGTTTGTTCACAGCCTTTATTGCTAGACTGGCTAGCTAGAGAACCCTTGGCATCCCTCTATCTCTACACACCATTTCCTGCCCGCCACCTAGTGCTGGGGGTAGGCTTTGAGGTTTCAAAAGCTCATGCCAGACCCAGACTCTTTTCCTGCTGCCTCGGGGTCAGAATGTAGGATTCTCACCTCCAGGACCATGTCTGCCTGCATGTCACCCCTCCTATGATGGTAATGGATTAGCCTCTGAAATTGTAAGCGAGTCTCCAATTCATGTTTTCTTTTTTAAGAGTCGCCTTTGCTTGGTCACGGTGTCTCCTCACAGCAAGGGACCAGTGACTAAGGCAGATAGTAAGCTCCTAACACACTGCCAGTCTTAACTGCCAGTCGCACTGTATTGAAACATACATAGGAGACTTGTCAAGCCAGCCTTCCTGTGTCTGTGAAGAATTCTCAGAGAGAATTAGCTCAGTGGAGAAACCTTCCCTGAATATGGCCCCTGATAGTTAGGGGGCCCAGATAGAATGAAAGGGGACAAAGGATAAGCCCAGGTATTTTGCCTCTCTGTTTCCTGGCGACCACGAGGAAAACTGTTGTCCTTTACCATACTCTCCTCAACATTATGGACTGAAGAAACCCCTGGAATGGTGAGCCAAGGTAAATCATTCCCTTAACTTGTTTCCTTGGCTGCTTGCCGTGGTGACGGAAAGTGTCCCATAACCGCTGTACCCAACTGTATCACTGCCACTTCACTTCGTAGGGTTACAAAACGAATGACCATGGAGGAGGCTGGGAAGACAGAAGAGTGGGAGGAGGGGAAGGGGAAGAGGGGTGGCTGCCTGCTCTGAATCTGCCATGGTGCTCCAGCTGTGCCCATCATGCCGTGCCTGCCGCAGAGCTGGGGGCTGTCATTGCTAGCAAAATGGTTTCAGCCATGTCCAACCTTTTGACATTCAGACAAGACGTTGTCATCTGCGATGGTCATGCCAAAGAACCTCACAGTTACTACAACAAATCACACACACTAAAAACCCTTCATAATGCTTTGCATAAATTTATGACTTTGTGTTGGACTGCATTCCTATCTATCTTTAGCCTTAAGTGGCCTGTGGCCTATGGGTTGGACACGCCTCAACCAAAGGAGCCGCAGGACATTAAGGCTTGAATGCAAAAATCCTTCATAGCCTCCTATGTTTGAACACTTGGTTCCTAGCTGGTAGCATTGTTTTGGGAAGGTGTGGAGCTTTGGGGACTGTGACCTCACTAGCAGGAACAGATTCTTGGATATAGGGCATTAAGGTATGTTAGATTCTGGTATACAGTTCTGGGGTCTCAGCTTCCCAATCCGCCAAGATATTGCAAGCTGCTGACATTCCAGACTGAATTGCCCCAGTTACAGCAACTTCCCAAGCATTGTGGTCCCCTTTCAATCAGATGCCCGGACAAACCTCTCCTCTTTTAGCTTGCATCTGTCAGACATTTTGCCGTGGCAATGCTGAAAGCGACTAATTCAAAGATTTACAATTTGCTCTAAAATTTTGTGGTATGGTGACGTTGGTGCCAGCACAACTACAGGGTCCTTTTTTGCTGTGTTTCCCTTACTTTTAGTTGCCATCCCTCTGTCCAGGAAGTGGTCTGGAGGCAACTCCCTGGTTTTTGCTCTTCCCCTTCCTTCTACTTTCAATTCTTCCTTATTACGGGGCTGTCTGTCTATGATGGAGGCTGCATAACTGGTAACCAGAACACCCCTCACCCCCACGCCCCTGAACACCCACCCCACTAAGCAATTACCTTTCCCCAGGCCATGTCATAGGAAATCCGCCTGGCTTGGCACTTGCTCTCTGGCTCAGGCAGGTGGGGAAGGCAGGGAAATTACCAGTTATTTTAAATGTTGGGGCTTTGCTGAGAGCTTGGCAGAATTTCCTCACAGGTTGGAGGCCCCTGGAGGCCCCAGGGCACTGCTTGCCCAATTCCCAGAGTTCAGGCACAGATGGGCCCCGTCAGCCCTTAAGTGAGGGGAGGGGCTGTCACTCCAGTGAGTCTTTGGAGGGATCTCCAGAGGCCTGGCCCAGCTGGCCATCTCCTGCTGAAACTGTTTAGTGTAGAGGGGGAGGGGGAGAAACAGCAGATGGGCCTCAAGGTGCAAATTTGTTTCCAATCTCAGTTGCTCTGGGCAGAGGAGGAAACACCTCTTTATTAGCAGTGTTTGTTTGGGCATTAACCTTGATTGGGGGGGGGCTTGGAGAGCGCTCAGAATTAATGCTGGAGTGAGCCAGTTCAGCCTGCTGCTGAGCTTTCTGTGGGAGTAGGGGTGAGAAAGAACCCTTGGCAGGACACCACCTGCCTTAAGTAAAGAACCCTGTTTGGAAGAGATGTCCTTGGAACAGGAAGCCAAGGTCCCCAGAGTGGATGAAGTCAGAACTTCCCCAGATGCAAGGTGGTCCGCTCCAAGTCTTCTAAGTCTGCAGGGGAGATCTCTGCAGCAAACAGCCCGGTTGTCCCCTGGTGGTTCTTTGGCTAGGATGGCTTCTGCAGCTGCTCTCCTCAGGTTGAAGCTGGCAGGCCTGCTTCTCACATAACTGAACAAGCATGCTGGGACAGGAAACGGGGAACCAAGACAGTAAAGGTCACCAATGCAGTTGTCACGTCAGCCTGCTGATGAGCATCACGCACAAGTCAGTGGGTGACACGGGCCAGAAACTCCAGAAAACCTCATTTCTGGGGCTGAGAAAGGGCAAGGGCAAGGTCAGGAGGAGGCTGCAGGGCTGGGAGAGGAGAAACACAGTCCTGTCTTTGGTTTGCCAGGTCCAAAAGAAAGAAATAGAACAAATGGCTAGCCAAGGTGTCTATTAGCACACCAAACAGTGCTGGCCTCTAGACTCCCTCAGCATCTCAAATACCTGCTACAGAGTCCTTGCTGGCATCCTGGCTCCTCTCAGCTCTTCTCACCCCACCCCTCCCCTAAACTTCTCCAGCTCCTGGGCTTCCCTCCCACAGCATTTTATTCCTGAGTAACCCTGACAGATCTGCCATGCACTCTCTTGGCCTCCTCTCTCTTGTCCCCCTCCTTTTGACCTCTCTCCTCTTTGCTCTCTCTTTTCTTCCTCTCTCTCACTTCCCTCTCTCTCCTCGCAAGGCCCAGTGCTTTCTACTGGCCATGTTTAGTCCACTATGTTTTCTCTCTGCCATGGACTCTTCCCGATGCTTTTGGCTGTACTATCTTACCTATGATAAAAAATTTTCTCCTTAACCATACCTTGGAGCATTCATGTTCTTGTTATACAAACTTGGTACAAAAACCCCCACTTTATATAACTCAGAAATTTGCTTACCCCAGTCACTGCCTGATCTACAGCCAGGCCAAGTTGCTCAAATCTCATGTAGCCTAAATTTCTTGAAGGAAGTAGCAGGAATATTTCTGATGTCTTTGAGGATCTGAGGACACATCGGACAATACTGACACTGTATTGTGTGACACAGCCTTTTTCTTTTTAATCTCAATAATAATTTTTATTATTTAAAGCAGTTTAAAAATTTAAATATATTTAGTCAAATTCTTCCCCTCCCTTAAACCCTTCTAGATCCTTTCCCTGCCCACCCAACTTCAAGTTCTTTATCAAAAAACAAACAAAAAACTAATGCATCAGCAGCCCCCTCACAATCCAAGAAAACAAAATGAAACCACACCCAAAAAGGAAAAAAAACGGGGGGGGTGTGCTAGAGAGATGGCTCAGCAAGTAAGAGCACTGACTGCTCTTCTAGAGGTCTTGAGTTCAATTCTCAGCAACCACATGGTGGCTCACAACCATCTATAATGAGAGCTGGTGCCCTCTTCTGATATAAAGTTGTACACGCAGATAGAGCACATACACACACACACACACACACACACACACACACACACATAAAATAAATAAATTTTAAAAAAAGAAAAAAGAAACAAACCTCATTGAACTGTAACCAAATAAAAGCACACACACACCAAAAATCAGTGAAGTTAGTTATATGTTGATCCTAAACATGAGGCCTGTCCTGGAGTGGTTGGTATACCCAGTGCCACTTCTTTGGCGAAAATTAATTGTTAGCCTTTACCCTAGAGGCTGGTTTACACTAATTCATTTTTTTAAAAAAAAATATAAGATAAAACAAAAACTATCACTTCAGAGTTGGACAAGCCAAGAGAAGAAAAAAAGCCCAAGAGAAGGCACAAGAATCAGAGACCCACTCAGGAATCCCATAAAAACACAAAACTGGAAACCATAGTATCATGCAGAGAACCTGGTACAGATCCCGTGTGTGCAGATCCAGCATCCATGCATGCAGGCCATGTGTGTGCTGCTTGTCTCTGTTCATATGAGCCATGCTCATGTTGTTTCTGAGGGTCTTGTATTCCTGGTGTCCTCCATCCCTTCTGACTTTTACATTCTTTCTGCCTCTTCTTTCTTGGGGTTCCGTGAGCTCTAAGGGAAGGCAGGGATTTGATGAAGAAACTTCATTTAGTCTGAGTGTTCTAAGGTCTCTCTCTCTATGTAATATCTGTGTGTGGGTCTCTATGTTTGTTCCCATCTGCTGCAAGAGAAAAATTCTCTGATGATGACTGAACAAGACATTGATCTATGAGCATAGCCGAATATCGTTAGAAGTCATTTTATCGCTACATTTTTTTCCTTTTAGACCAGTATTATTTGGTTTTACCTTAGGTCCCTGGGCTATTTACTGTCAAGTTATCATTCATAATGTGGGTGATTTGAGGCTGCCTCAGACAAGAGACAGACAGATACACCATGCAGGTAGAACTTGGGTATAGAGTTTATTTAGTGGGTATTGGGAACTCATAAAAGTAAGGAGTTATGGGCGGAAGTGGGGGAGAAGAAAGGGAGAGAGGGAAAGGGAAGGTACAGAAGAGAAGAAAAAGGGAGGGAAGGGGGAGAGGCAGAAGCTGCCTCTTCAGACAGCTTATTCTGCTGGAAAGGACACAAGACCCCTTGCCTCAGCTGAAGAGGGGGGGGTTGGGAGTGGACGGGGTTTGCCTCTTAAAGGACCGGGTACCCAGGTGATAGGCCAGGACAGCTGATTTACTTTTGCAACACCTGGGGGATTTCAAAATGAAACATTTCAAGGAATACTCCTTCCTTTCTTTCTTCCTTCCTTCCTTCCTTCCTTCCTTCCTTCCTTCCTTCCTTCCTTCCTCCTTCCTCCTCCTTCCTTCCTTCCTCCTTCCTTCCTTCCTCTCTTCCTTTTTTTTTTTTGGCACAGGAAGCATTTTGGATGCCAGTTTTTTTCCTGAGATGAATGATAAATTTTCAGAAGTGCATACATGCTGTTGTGTCCATTAAAGAAGAATTAATTTGAAGTGGAATCCAAGATAGCTTTGGGTGTGGGGAGTGTTCTTGTGTTTTGTGTTTATACTTGGTTTTGGTGCTGAAGTTAGGCGTAGGGCCTGCTTTTATCACTCACCTCCCTCAGTCACTTGGGTGTGAAGAGCTTCCTTAAATGGAGACTTACTCAGGTGGTCATACAGGGTTATTTGTTAAGTCTAAATGGTGGGAGGGGACCACAGTAAAGGAGGGTGTGGGGGTGGAGGGGGAGATTCTTTGTGGAGATAACATGTGATGTAGTTGATAGGTTTTGGTCTTTTATTTGTTTTGTGGGGTGTTGTGGACTGAACCAAGGGTTTTGTGCATATGTTGCTAAAATTCCTTGCCTGGGGAAACTTAATGCAATGTCAACCCCTCCTCAGAAAAGCAAGATTCTTGAGAACCAATGAATTTATTGCGCTTCCCTCAGAGCCTAGGTAAGTCTTAGAGGGGGTTCTGAAAAGCCTTACCCAGCAGGGGTGAGGGCTTCCTCTCTAGTCCAATGGGTGGAGTCCCAACTCCCAGTCTGTCCCAACCTCAATACACTCTAGGCCAGGTGCTGTGAAATAGCTGGATACTCAGGCAAAAATCTTGTGCCTTACTTCCCTGCTTCTATTCAGGGTTGTAAACCATCACCCAGGCCCACTGGCATGGTCTTTGACAAGAGGCACAGATGATTTCCTCAAGATGGTAGTTTGTTTGGTTCTGAGGAGGACATGTCACTCATTATTACCGCATGCTAGGTGAGTGCTTTCCGACTGAACTCCTTTAAGACTTTTGATTTTGAGACAGGGCTTCGTTAAGCTGCCCAGGTTGGCTTTAGACTCCCTCCACAGCCTCTGATTTTCTACCTCAGCCCCTGAGTAGCTGGCATTACAGCTATACCACCAGGCTTGAGTTTGCTTTGCTTTGAAACAGGGTCCTATCCTTAAGCCCAGGCTGTTCTGAACCCACTATGAAGCCTAGGCTAACTTTGAACTTGTTCTACCCTACTGTCTCAGCCTCCCAAGTGGTAGGATCACACCTATGTACCACACCATCAACAAGAGGTACTTGAGTGCAAAAAAGAAGAGCAAGTACAGAGATGAGGTGGGTGGGTGGTGGAAGCCAGGGAGAGGCTTGGGAAGAACTCGGGCCCAGGGTTCAGGCAAAGCTGACTTCAAATTTTGTTTATGATTTGAATTGTCCTTGGGTGACAAACATACCTTAGTGCTTTATTTAGCCTTCTGAGTTCATGAGAAAACAATCCCCTCAAGTCCCTTGGAGTTTGAGGTTATGTACATTTCTCTGGGGAGGGGGGTACAATGCAGGTTTTCTTGCAGGCTAGGTGCATGGAGTAACACCAAGCTCCAGCACCATTGTACGACCTCGCCACTGAGCTGGATAAGAGAAAGCTGGCAAGTATTTTCTTGTATATCTTCCCTCCCCCGTTCTAGTCAGAGTGGTGGATCTAAACTTAGAAGATTTAATTAAGAAGAAAAGCAATCCACTATTTTAGGATTTTCTCTAGGAAACAGGGACAGGATGGTGGTGAAGGGATTGCTTAGCTTGTGCCCATCCTAGAAGCAGGGTACTTAGGATTCTGTTACATCTTGGTTGCAGTTCCATGCCCAGATTAACTGTCATTCCCACTACCAGGAGCTCACTGTGCTCTGGTGCTCAAATGTCATCAGAGCATCATTTCCTGTGCCCCTGGAGCTGCTGTGCACTTCTAGAATGGAGACTGGACTATTAAGATGTAGTTTCGTGAGTGAATGCTGTCTGACTGTTCTTGTCCACTTCATCTCCCTCCCTGTGTGGCCACTAGACTCGTATTCTTCTCCTTCTGCCCTCATAGTCACCTGGAGCCATCACAGACTCAGTTCTGGATGAGTCTTTTACAGAAATACTGAGGCCAGGATGTTTGGGACAGATCTTTTTTGTTTTGTGATCCTGTCTTAGAACGTGTGACTCTCAACCCCTGTAACAGTTGCCAGTCCTACAGGATCCACCTGTACTGCGAGAGATGTTGCCCAAATCCCAACCCCTTTCTTCTCTGTGCTCATTTTAAGCCTGAGTTTAATTTAGAAAAGATGAAAGATGTTTATAATCCAATTTGTGCCTCTAACTTCAGTTGCTAGTAACCTGGCATGGGGTGGGGGACCTGCTGGGAGAGGGTTTGCAGTTGAACAGTGTGCTTCAAACACCTACCTTCTAGTCTGCTCTCCTTCTCCAGCCTTCAAATAGCAAAGAGTTAGGTAGATAAAGCTGCTTAAAGAGAAGAGTATGGATTCTTACACTAGTGAGAGAATTTATTCTACGTGACAAAACCCATTCATGTTACCATGTTAGAGATGGGTGCTGGGGAAGTGAAATAAATATCTCACCAAGGTCAGTGCTGTGGAGAAGTAGGATTTGAGCCAGGCAGTATAATGCTCGCATCCCCCACCCCCACCCCTGCCCCTTCAGCTTCCCAATACTCCCTCCCACAATCTTCCCATGTAAACAGCCTTGTGCAGTGGAAAGTGGGCTGAGATGAAGTCTGGTTAAGGCTAATCAGGGTGACCTCCCCAACCCCATTTGCCCTCTTTTCTCTCCTCTCCCCATCCTCAGGCTTTGTAGCCTACATAGGGGAGGAATTTCAGATTCCTGACAAGAGATGTCTAAGGCCCTTGCCCCTTTCTCACACAATCTTGGAAGCATCAGCTGACATCTGCACAAATCAGACCTGTGTACCCACAGCCATAGATTCTAATTCATAGATCATCCCCCCACCCCCACCCCCGCATCTCCTGGGTAAGTCATTAACTGGGTGTGGAGTGCACACCTATAATCCCAGCACCCAGGAGGTCAAGGTAAGAGGACCCAGAGAGTTCAAGGGAACCCAAGCTTTGTAGCAAGACCCTGTCTCAAGACAAAAACAAAAGCAAAACTGGCTATGACCATATTTCAATGTTAGATCACTTATTTAGCAAGCACAGGCCCTGGGGTGAATCTACAGCACCACAGAAACAACGTAAAGCTAAACATAACTCAACCCTCAATAAATGGTGTGACGTGCAACTGAAGAATATGCATTTAGGTACTAGATACACTGATTACACAAAATGGAAGTGTGTGTCTTGTGTGGCAGCTGCCCTTTCTCAGGGGTCCTGCTGACATGCATGGGAAATGCACTCTGAGTGACATCTATGGCTGTGGGAGGAAATGACTGAAATATACACAGAACTGGGCAGAGATCCAGGGAAGAAAGTGAGGAAGATGAACAGCGAAGTTCCCACATCTGGCCGATGCTCTGGGAAGCTGTTTCTATGGAGCTCAGCAATGGGGTTGGGTTCAGGACTCTAGACTCCACCTCCAAAGTCAGTGACACCCTGACAGACACAAAGAAACCCCAATGCCTAAAGAGAACAGTGTTGTAATTTGAAAAAAAAAAGGGGAGGCATGCGAGAGAGATGCCTTGTGACAGAGCTCACATGGAAGGGTTTTTTATTGGGGAAAAATAAATGGGAAAAGGGGAGAGGGGAAAGGGGAGATCGGCCACTGGGGACAGGACTGGCAGAAGAGAAAACAGAGAAAGAGAGATGGGAGGTGGGCAGGGCCCTTTGAAAAGGGAATATAGTCAATGTGCACAGGAAGTGCCCTTAGTGGCTGCAGCTGAAGACGTAGCCTGTCAGAAACCCAAGGTCAGGCCAGCACAGATGCCTGAATACTGACTAACAGTCTGTGGCAGGATGAAGAGGGAAGAAGAATAAAAGGTAATTTGTTTGTGTAGACCTCTTCAGATCCACACGTCTGCAGCCACAGGTCCTTCCGGGGTGCCAGTTGTGTTCCAGGTATAATGCCCCCAAGTCTTGCAATGAAGATATGACTGTTCCGCCTTCGTGGGGACCCAGAGCACATAGATTGAGAGATTTTCTCTGAGTCATAGCTGGGGCCTCTGTAAAGAGGTGGGGTAGAGGGAACTATCTCTTTTGGGTCTTGGGAAGCTGGTTGACAGCGGAGCAGAGGTCAGTGGACACCAGAGGGATTTCCCTCAGCTGGGAGACCTGTGTGCAATCTCTAGAGACTTCAGGCTGAATCATTTTGTCCACTGTAGGGTAACTTCTGAGGAGCAGGTAGCACTGTGGAGTGGGGTGGGAGGGGCCTTGGAATGCAGGCGCTGTGAGCACAGGGGTCTACCCACTCTGCCTGCTCCTTGCCCTGCTTCCCCTGCCTTCTGAGTCCCAGAGCTTCTCAGTGATCTACCTGCAAATGACACCTCATCTTTCTGATCTTCCTCTCAGCAGACCTTAGGCTGCGAGACTCCCTGATAAATCAGTTGTCATTCCTTCCTCCTCGGCTTTGAGCAGATTTATTACGGTATAATTGACGTGTGAGAAACCATGCATTTAAAGTCTGTCTGTGTGATGTTTTGATATGCAATGCTTTTTGACATGTGCACCTGGGAAACCATCGCCATCATCAACATACTGAGCACACACATCCCTTACGCAGCTTGGTAGTAGCTCCCTCTTGTTCCTTCTGCGCTCTCTTTAGGCATCCCCAGGCCTGTTTTCTGTCACTCTGGGATGCACGTGAATAGAATCATACAGGACATTTCTTTTATTCATTGTGTTACTTTGATAATTCAAGTGTTTCGGTTTTAGAAACCAATTTTCTATTTCCTGTAGAGGGCAAACAATGCAGCTATTTGATTGCTGAGAAATTGTTATAACAGTGTGAGCATTACACAGAGTGTAGTCTTAACTATGATTGCTACTAGCCGAGAACACATGATGGCTGTGTGAGTCATCCTGGGCTGGGTGTCCATATTTGTTCTCTTGAGTCTTTTGTGGGTAGATCAAATGGACTACTCAGTCTTGATACCCAGCCCCAACCCTCACACAAGTACATCTCAGGAGTTTCCACTCTTGCCAACTAGTAGCTGATCATTAGGGGCAGAAGGACCCACCCAAAGTTCCTCATTTACCTCCATAGGTGTGCATGAGTGCTAGAAGGATGCTAGAGACCAGTGAGGCTGACTTCTGCACGCCTAAAACAATATGCCGAAGCCACAGTCCCTGGTTCTTCAGAATGTGGCTGTGCTTGCGCTTGGACTTGGGGCCTTTAAAGGTAGAAGAAATGAAACCATGAGGGAGGGGGTCTCTAATCTAATGTGACTCATGTTCTTATAAGACCTGTGTGTGTGTGTGTGTGTGTGTGTGTGTGTGTGTGTGTGTGTGTGTGTGTGTGTGTGTGTGGCCTAATTGCCATGAAGTGAGGAGCTGGCCAATGCTGAGCTAAGGAAAGAGGCTGCCAGAGAAACCCTGATGATCACTTGACCTTGGGCTTCTGGCCTCCAGAGCTGTGAGGAAGGACATTTCTGCCTATTGGGCACCAAGATTGTATATCTTACTATGGGATCCCCAAATGGCTTGTCCAGTCTTCTGACATCCAATTCAGCTAGACATTTCTGGAATGTGTATGTGGGGGGAGCGCTGTAAGCTTTAGGTTCATTAGAAGCCTATAATTTATTTGGCTTATTTTACATGTGAAGAAATGGAAACTCACAATGGGGAGCTGATCTGCTTGAGACAGAAGCATCAGTGCAGATTTCCACAAGTGACTGTATCTGTTCAAAGGACAGAAGCAGTAAAGCTTCTGGTATCGCAGAAGGGGTCACAAATACCAAACAAGGTCCCCTGCCCTGTCATAAATTCCTTCTTAGGGAACATTCAGTGAGACCTGGTCATGCACCGTGACTGAGATGGGTCTTACATACATGCTGGCCTCAGGGCCTGCTCTTGGGCAGATGACCAGATATGGCATCATGGAACTGAGCCTTAGTGGGCCTTCCCTGGGCTCGTGGTTACAGAGGATAGAGTGCTTACATAATGGAAAGAAATCTGGAAGCTCCTGTGGATGCCGGAGTGCATGTCTGCCTCGCCTGCCTCCTGAGTCACACGGAAAGGACAGCAGAAACACAAAAAGGAAAGTAGTTCAAAGCTGCACGGGGAGCATCGGGGTGGCCCTGTGTGCCCAGAGATTCCAGCAAGTAGATGGGAATATATAGAAGGGTAAAATGGGAAGAAGAAGAAAGTCCAGACAGAAGATGTTCGGCAAACTGCAGAGCTGAGTACTCTTGACACTCTGCTGTGTGCAGAACTGCATGATGATAAAGAATTATTTTTCTCTTTTAGTTTGCAGGGACATCATAATGAGGCCTAGCTGCTGCTATCATGCTCTATGGCCAGCGCCCATGATCTGGGCTTTATAGGTTTGCCGCAGGCCCACATATGGCCCAGGGGGAATGGACAGCTTCTGAGGTCTTGCGCACTGCAAATATCATTGTATCTGTGGGTTCTTTTACAAGGCTTGGAGTACACGGCTTTGGTGAGATTTGGGGGGAAAAAAGAAAAGAAAAACAAAAGACACCCCCCCAAACTTTTGTGTTCTAAGACTGTCATCACTTTGCAATGGCATTTCCAGCTTTCTGTACATTTCCAGTAGCTGGCGCTCATTGTCCTTACTATTGTACAGAATTTAATTAGTCATTTTTCTCATTGTTGCATCAGAATAGCTGGTAGAAGCAACTGAAGGGAAAAGGAATCTCATTGACTTATGGTTTCAGCGGAATGTCAGCATACTAGGGCAGAGAAGGCATGATGGTGGGAGCCTGGGGAATAGTTCACATCTTGACCAATCTGGAAGTAGAAATCAGAATTATAAGTGGATCACGCTATAATCTTCAAGGTCCTGTCCTTAGTAACTCATGTTCTCCTGCTTGGCACCATGTCCCAAAGGTTTTGCAACCTCCAAAACAGCACTGCCCACTGGGGGGCCAAGGACTCAAAACACAAACCTGCTTGGAATGGGGAAATTCCACGTTCGAACCATAATAAGAATGCTCTGAATACATTATCTTATTTAAGTCTCACTCAGGGAGAAGGAGAGAACATGAACTGTCTTTACTTGAGAAGTAAGGAATCTCTAAGGTCATGGTGGACCCATCATGCAGCCACAGGTCTTGAAGCTGGGGTTTGGGGTTTTTTGCTGCTTTCTTGGTGTCCTTATAGAGAAAAGGACACAGCTAGCCTTTGAATAAACAAAGCAGCTCACAATAGCAGTATGTTCAAACAGCTCTAAAACCCTGGCACAGGACCGGGGTGTGCCATCTGAAGAACCCAGATTCTCAATCCTCTCCAAGTGCCTTTTATTTATTTGTTTGTTTATCTACCCATTCATTCATTCATTCATTCATTCTGTTTATTTATTTATTTAGATTTTTTTCAGGACAGGCTTTCTCTGTGTAGCCCTGGTTGTCCTGGAACTCACTCTGCAGACCAGGCTGGCCTCAAACTCACAGAGATCTGCCTACCTCTGCCTCCTGAGTGCTGGGACTAAAGGTGTGCACCACCACCACCTGGCTCCACATGCCTTCTTGCAAATGTCAGCTGTCATTACAAAGGGAGTGGCAGAGACTCGGGAGATTCAGTTCCTTTTCCAGTTTCTGCTGGTATCTCCAAGTATCTTCTCCAGTGAGACTGACCTTCTCCTCCTGCCTGCAGTTCCCAGCATGGATTGAAGGTGTCTTCAGCTTGGAGTTGGGACGGGGCCACTGCTTTGAGATCTAGTAGCAGGTCCTAAAGGTCTCAGACATTCACCCTGTGCTCTGAGCTGCCTCTTCTATTGTCAGAACTTCTTCAGTTCAGAGACATTTGTCCTACATCTGCACACGGATGAGTGCAGGAGCTGATGGGGCCCATCAGTCAGCTCTCCCTGACCAGAAACCACAGCAGTGAGCTGGAGTGGGTTTGGCTGCCCATTCCCTGTCTCAGACTATAGCTATATTTAAAGACTGAGCTTTGAAAGGTTCCCAGCGAGTTAGCAATCAGCTGGCTTTTGGATAAACAACTGTCGTTTGTGGTCATCCTATTCCTGGTCTAAGTGAACATTTTTAAAGTCCTACTGAGGTTCAAGTGACTCAAACGCATTTGGTGGTGAGATTGTCAAAGTGCTCTTTTCTCCATGAGTTCTCTTTGGAAGCAGCTTGGTGCTGGAGGAAGAGTATTGTCTCTGTTTGTAGACAGACCTTGGCTTGTGGGAAAGGTGAAGTCAGTGGGCGAGCTACTAAGCACCAGAATCACAACTCTTCACTCTACTAATTCCTCTGAGTGTGACTATTGGCTTTCACTTATAGACCATGCCTCCAGAGTCCAGCACGTCGTTGTAAACTTAGCCCAGCAAAGGAAGCCTCTAAAACAAGGCCAGTGCTTTCGTTTATCCTTGGAATCAAATGTGTGTCCTTTGGAGATGTTGGTATCTTAAAAATAATAAGAGATATAGTGTGTGTGTGTCTATAAAATAATCAGAAATATGCTGTGTATGTATAAAATAATCAGAGATATGGGGTGTGTGTGTGTGTGTGTGTGTGTAAAACATTAACTCTAGTTCTAACCCTGCTGATGCTTGGCCATGAAACTAGGTCAAGACAATTTAGGCTTTGGGGCATGCTTTCCCGTAGGTGGATTGAACTTGAGGATACCATAGTGGGTTAGAAAATTTCCCCAGATTTAGAACCTCTGAATATCATCTTCTTTGGAAATATGGACCCTACAGATATAAACAAGTTAGGATGAGGTCACACTGGACTAGGGTTGTTATGGGATAACGGAAGAGAAAACTCCCAAGATGCCAGAACAAATCAAACAGAGTCTTTATTTTACCACAATGGGGCGCTAGTGGAAAGCAGTCTCGACCTCCAGTTCATTCAAGTTTTTAAGGGCAAAAACTGTAATTACGACACATACAGAAAGGCAGTCCTGGACATCTGCAACCAACAAGCTGCAGTTTACAGAGACAGAGAGACAGCAGTTCAGTGCTCAGGCACTTCTTATAATTGTTTTAGGTCAGAGTTACATTGTACAGGAATTTAGAGCTGGACCAGAGACCAGTTTACCTTAAGGATTTATGACTCGCCTAAGTGACCAGAGACCAGCTTTGAAGGGACCAAGATATTTGAATGATTAAAGCTTCTTAGGAATGCTTTCAGGAGATGGCTGGCATAACTATAGTCCAGCAGTAGCCCACTACAGTGTAAGTTCTTAGACAATATAGCTAGAGTCTTTACAGGAAAAGGAAAGGACAGATGAAAACAGACAAAGGGCACACAGGGAGGATGCCAGGTGCTGACGGAGACCAGGATGGAAGTGATGTGTCTATGGGAAAGACAATTAAGGAGTCTCAGTCGACACCAGAGGAGTCCGGGATCAGGTGGAGCCTAGATGGAGGAAGCAGGCGAGGGGAGAGCTTGTAGGTCTTGGGGCAATGTCCTTCTCCGTGCCTTTCTTCATTCTCTTCCCTTTGCTTCTTGGTAGCCATGATGTGAGCGGCTGTGCTCTGCCGTACCCTCTCTACTATGATGAACAGAAGCTTCTGGAACATGAGTCAAAACAAATAGTTATACCTCAGTGCTCGGGTCTATCACTGTGACGCAAGAGTAACTGAAGAAACTTCCAAAGTTTGTCTATAAAACACCTATTCCTCAGTATGATAGACAGTTGGCAATCAAAACCAAAAGCCCCCCATTTCTTATTAATTTATTTGTCTGTTTGTTTGGGACAAGGCCTCACTTTGTTACTCCAGCTGTCCTGCATCGACCATTCTTGCCTGGAACTCACAGAGATCTGCCTGGTCTTAAAGGTATTTGCCACCATATCCAGACAGACCTATTATTTTCAATTAAAAATTTAGAAACACAAAGTCCAGTGAATTAGTTTATTAATTGAGAAACTTTTTAATATAGAAATATTCATTTGGAAATTTAAAGGTGTGTGTGAATTTAATTTGAAAATTTCCCAATGCATTTAGCTATCAAATCTTTTATTCTATATAAACTACAGTTCATAACGTCCAGGGGTAATCATCCCCAAAGCTATTTTTAATGTTAAAAAAAATAAAAGCAAAAGTTGGAAGCCAGGGACGGGGATAGAGGTGGGAGAAATTTCATCCGATGAATGGAGATAGAGACAGAGACCCACATTCACATCAGAGCAATGGATTGAGCCCCCAAGGTGCAGGTGAAGAGCAGAAGGTGGGAGAAGATGAGTTAGGAAGTTAGGACCGTGAGGGGCTGGTCCACCTACTGAGACAGTGTGC
>PVIU01024133.1:0-26048 GCA_004026605.1 Ondatra zibethicus
ACCTACCTCAGGATCCAGCAATACCACTCTTGGGAATATACCCAAGAGAAGTCCAATCATACTACAAAAGCATTTGTGCAACTATGTTCATAGCAGCATTGTTTCTAATAGCCAGAACCTGGAAACAACCTAGGTGCCCCTCAATGGAAGAATGGATCAAGAAAGTGTGGATTATATACTCATTAGAATACTACTCAGCAGTAAAAAACAATGACATCTTGAAATTTGCATGCAAATGGATGGAAATAGAAAACTCTATCCTGAGTGAGGTAACCCAAACCCAGAAAGATGATTATGAAATTTCATCTGATGGATGGAGATAGAGACAGAGACCCACAGTCACATCAGAGCAATGGACAGAGAGGACTTTTTAGTTTCATCTGGGAGGGATGATTGGTGACCTAATTCAGCATAGCTATTTACACTATCGTGTGTGCGTCCCTACAGACTAAACTTGTTTCTCTTTTGTGGCAATGCAATATGATAAAAAAAATCATACCTGCCATTCTATGAGACTAGAATATTTACCAGACCTCACAGCTAGATTTAATAATATAATACACCTTGAGGTCACATAAGACAGGTCAAAGCTCTTTGTTAGGGATAGACACACAACCACACAACAGACACACAGGGACAGATAGACAAGGAAAGATTCATAAGACAACCTTCAGGCAGACACTGATTTAGACTCATAAGAGACAGACAGAGGACGGAAGACACAGGGAGCATGAAGTCAAGAAATCAAATCTAGACTAGTTCTTAGAAGTGATTTTATTTCTTTCTGAAATGTAACACTGATGCATTATTGGTGACTGTGAATTACTCGCTAATATGTTAGTCCACACCCTCCTCCATTGTCTTCTTTAAGAGTTGGACCGAGTGGTGAATGGGAGATTCTGCATTTCTTCCTTAGCTAGAAATCACTTGATTTGAAAATCTTGTGGAAAAAGAAACAAATATAATGGTAGAGAAAAGCTGGTGCTCTGTGTATTTTTAATTTTACTATTATAACATTTTACTTCAATTCTATACTCTTAACAGACTTAAGTGTATAATTAAATACTGTTAATTATAGGCACAATGATACTTAGCAGTGACTGACACATTTTGCGCTACTGAAACCTTAAAGTTTTATAATTTTTTTGTTATTATTAATTATTATTCATGAGAAAGGGAGGAGATTGAGAGAGAGGGACACAGAGGGAGATAGAGAGAAGGAGGGGAGGGGAGACAGAGACGGGGGAGGCAGGTCACTCACACACACAGAGAGAGAGAGAGAGAGAGAGAGAGAGAGAGAGAGAGAGAGAATGTTCTATTATCCACTTTTCTTTCTGGTGGTCATACATAGGTCATCAGACTTCAGTGGCAAGCTCTTCTACTTCCTGAGTCATCTCATCAGCCCATTTATGTTTTGTTTTTAATTTTATCAATTTTTGAGAATTTCATATATGGGTAGTGTTTTTATGTCATTCTCCCAATTCCTCTCCTCCTTCAGTTTGTCCTGTATTCCTCTTATTTCTACTCAAATTCATGCCCTTCTAGTCTTTTTATATAGAGATATATGTATATTAGTTTATAAATGCTGAGATGATGCAATGTTGTCCCTATGTGCTTAGGATTGACTTCTTAGGACTGACTAATCAATCAGGAGGCTTGTCCATGAAGAAGATCAAATCTCCCTTTCTCAGCAGCCAATGATTTCCTGTAGTTCTTTATCTATATTATTGACACTGTCATTAGAAAAGTCTCATTTAGAAGACAATTATTAAGCTTCATACTGGTTGGTAAGTAATTTCCCATTTCCCCCTCCTCCAATCTCTGGCAACTACTTTTCCCCTCTGATTATGGGAATTTGACTATTTCAGTCAAGTAGGATTATGCAATAATTGTCCTTCCCTGGTTGGTTTATTTCAGTTAGCTTAATGTCAACGGGGTGCATCTAAGTTATAGAACAAACTACAATTTTAATCCTTTTAATGGTCAAGTAATATTCCATTGTATAGCTATAGAACTTTAAAATTACTTATCCATAGATGGGTATTTGATTTACCTCTATATTATGGTCATTGTGAGCTCTGCTATGAGTATAAAAATACAAAGATTTTATAAGATCCTAAATTTAGTCTTTTTGGATAAATATTTAGAAGTGGGATTGGTAGATTATATAATATTTTTTCAAATAGAATTGTTAACATTTGCTATTGATTTTTGTAAATTATTGATATATACTGGGAAGTAACTATTATATAATTTTAAAATAATTTCTCCTATATTTTAGGTTTCCATTTTACTGTGATGGTTATTTCTTTTCAGCAATTTAGTTTGGTATTTTATCTGTGACATAATTGCTAAATATGGTGTGCAACTGTTTTTTCACTAGGTTTTCTTCTAGGAGTTATTTTAGATTTATTTAGGAAACCTTTTATTTCCGTCAGTAATACATTTTGAGTTAACTTCATATATAGTATAAGGATCTCATGCTCTTTTTATGTAGATGACACCCTAGTTTCCTTAAGAGCTTTGAAGAAGAACCTATTCTTTTCGCATTGAATTTTTGACATTATTGTCAGAGATCGGTTGACCATATATGCTAGAATTCATTCATGTGTTCTGTATGCTGGTTTATTATTTTGTATATTTGCCTTTATGCCAATACCATACTTTTAAAATTATGAAATCTTTGTAATGTATTTTGAAATTGTGAAGTGTGGTGTTAATTTTGTTCTACTTTTTCAAAATCACTTTGGATATTCATGATTTACTGTGGCTTCATATTAATCTCAGTTTTTTTCAATTTCTATAAAGAAGTGAGAATAAGAGTTGATAGAGAGTTTAGTAAATCTTTACACTACTTTGAATAGGAGGAGATTTAGTAATATTGTCTTCTAATCTAGGGTCATAAGCAAAATATTTATATTTCATCAATGTTTGTAATTATTTTATGCATTCATGCTACCTAGTCACACAGGCCCATACTTAAATGGTAGGTAGCTTCTTGGTTCTGTGAGATGAAGTCTAAATAATTCAGTATCTGTGAAGAGTGGTACTTTCTCTGTCTGTCTATCTATCTATCTATCTATCTATCTATCTATCTATCTATCTATCATCTATGTATCTATCTATCTATCATCTATCTCATTTATTTATTCATCCATCTATGAATCAATCAAATATGTCTATGCATATTTATATTATTTATCCAGTCGTCTATTATCTATATATCTGTTTATACAACCTAACATACAAATGTACCTATTATATTTTAAATAGAAATTGTTTATCTTTATTTCTATTTAATCTAAAAATTGACATCACACTAGTATATAATACAATGTGATCCCATTTATGCCACATTAATTTTTTTCTCTTATTCTTTTTCCATGCCCACTGCCTACTTCCTTCTTTCTGGTAAATGGTTAATGGTTTTGTCTGGTTAATGACAAAACACCAGGATCATAGCAACTTATTAAAGAAGGCATTTAATTTGGGGATCATGGTTCCAGAGGATTAGATTTCATGATCATCCTGGTGAGGATCACGGCAGTAGGAAGACAGCGGTGGTAGAGAGCTTACATGTTAAGATGATAACAGCTGCAAGGAAGAGAAAGAGGGGGGCGCAGGTAACTGGGAATGGTATGAACTTTTGAAATGTCAAATCCCATCTCCTCCAACAAAGCCATACCTTCTAATTCTTCCCAAACAGGCCCACCAACTGAATACCAAGCATTCCAATATATGAGACTATGTGGATTATTCTGGTTTGAACTACTACACACTCCAGTCCTCATGTCCCTACTCCTCTCTCTTTCTCTCTCTCTCTCTCCTCTTTTGGCCTCTTTCTTTTGCAGGCACTGTGCAGACAGTCATAGCTACTCTGTGCTTATGAGTGCAATATCCTTTACATATCCATAGGAGAACACCTTTTAACTCTCCTCCCTATCCTTTAGCTCCTATAGTCCTTCAACCCAATATTTCACAATCTTCTCTAGGCCACTCCAAGGCCAGAGAATGAATATATATGTATATCCTGCTTGAGGTCAAACATACAGAAGTCACTTTTTCACAGTTTTTTCAATAGTTATGAACCCAAGTTTTAACTATCACCCAGAGCCAAATGGGGCTTCTTTGATCAAGGTTGACAGTTGCAGTAATCTATGATTATAAACGTTTATATTTAGAAAGCAGTTTATTAAATGTCCATTTGGCAAAACATAAGTAGCAAGCTCCCCCATAGTGCATGTGAGCTCCCTATCCATAGAATTTTGACCAGTTCTACATTGTCAGATATTTGTTCCTTCCCATGGAAGAGGCCTCAAATCTAATCAGGAAATGATTGATTACATCAAAATGTTAATGTCACTATTCTAGCAGTGGGGATATCTTTTTAAGGCAGTGAAAGGGTCCATAAGTAAATGTGGTTGCTATTAAATTTTATCCCCAGCAACCTATATATTGCTTTCTACCTCTGTGAATGCTACCCAGCATGGAGGAATCTGCTAACTCAGTAATAGCTTGGTCTTTCTCTGTCCTGTATTTGTAATATGTGGTATGTCGGGAATAGGGTCTTACTATTTTTTCTAGTGAGAATTGAGGAAAACACAGCTAGCTATATAAAAGTTGAAGTCTAACTGGTGTGGGAAGTCCTTCTTTATATGTGTTGCTTTTATTGGTTAATGAATAAAACTGCTTTTGGCCACTACCTTAACAGAATATAGCCAGGCTGGAAGAGATACATGTATATAGATAGAGTAGGCAGAGTCAGGGAGATGCCATATAGCCATCAGAGGAGAAAGACATGAGACACCAGCCGGAACCTTGCCGGTATATAAAATAATAGAAATGGGTTAATTTAAGATGTAAGAGCTAGCTAGAAATTTGCTTAAGCTATTGGTCAAACAGTATTGCAATTAATATAGTTTCGGTGTGATTATTTTGTCTCTGGGCAGATGGGAAACAAATGAGCAGGCTCCCCCAACATCTAAGATCTTCAAATGAGAGAGACCAAACAGTGTTTACCTCTCTAGTTTGGACTTACTTCACTCAGTACAATGTTTTCTAATTCGACTCATTTTTCTGCAAGTTTCATCTTTACTTAATGATGAATAGAATTCCACTGTGTAAATGTGGAAATTTGCAATCCTTTCATCAGCTGATGGAGATCTAGACTGATTTGATTTCCTAGCTATTGTGAATTGGGCAGCCATATTATCCCATACTGGATTGTCATTTTTCAGAAAAATATGAATATATCCTCTTCCAATGAGTCTGTAGGAAACTGTATCACACTTAATATGAATTCTGTGAATAAGGTTAAAGAATTATAATTAAATGAATATGATTTCATGATTCTTCCTTCTCCCTATTCCTAATCCTTGTCATATTATTATACAGTATCTTGTAGTGTTACTTTAACAACCATGTTAGTAGTTCCTTTCTGAGATGACTCAGATTTTTAGAAGATAAATAGAAATTCAAAGTGCAGAAATTTCATCAAGTGTTGGGGGTAGGGTTGAGGTGGGAGAGAAACTAATTAATGAAATTTAATTATAGCATAAGAAGGAACATGACTTAAATGTTACTGAATCATTTTGACAGAAATATGTGAACTGAACATCATTCCTTTATCATACCTGGTGAGAATGGTCATTCTCATGTAACTAAAGGACTGAAATAAATGGGTCAATTTACTTTTGAGAATAAAATGAGGGTGTAGTGACATTCTAGCACATTTATCTTTTAGAATGGCAGTCTGAGATAATATTGCTTGACATTTGTAAATATGCACTATAATTTTTCCCCAAAGCTTCTGGGCCAGTGTTTAACATGTAGCTACCTAGAAAACCTCTTCATGCTTTAATGGAATTAAATACTCAATACATATCCCATTTGTACTTTATTAATATATCCACTTCATTGATGTCAGTGCTGAATAGAAATAAAACAATAAAAAGCAGACCAGAGAGAGAGAGAGAGAGAGCAGAAACATGGAAACAAAACTTGATTAGTGAAAAAAATAGAGTTTCAATGGTTTGGCCAATGAATATTCCATGACACCACCAGAAACCATGGCATGAGTTGGCAAAATTCATTGGTAGGAGTAAAGTAATAAGAACTGAGCATCTCTGTTGATATGTGTCTTTAAAGCCTTATAAACATGACTCTCAGACCATCGGCATGAATCTTCCCTTTGACCAACATGACTATTCATTGACAAAGATGTACTAAATATTTTCATTAAAAAGTGGAATCAAAATTTTATAACTTATGCTGATTCCAAAAATAACCAAAACAACAGCAACAACAACAACAACAACAAAACCCCAAGGATTTCTACAGAGAAATTAACAATGTTAGAATAATTCAATTTATCACTTTATTTAAGTGCTAGCATGGATGAATGTTTTATCAGTTAATCTATAGTTTTATTGAAGCTTGTTATTTTAATGTTAGAGTACTGTAATGCCAGAATATATTGCCAGTTTTCTCACTAACCTTGATTTTTTTACTATGCTCACATATTTCACCCTCTGTACAAATATATTGACAATTTTCATAATGAAAAATGATTTTGAATGATAATAAGATTTTGTGGGATATTTTACTATGATGCAAATTTACAACTATTTTGAGACATGACGTCCAGAAGACAGAATTATCAGTTAAGATTGGCTGTGTATAGTTCAGTAAAAAACATAATCGCAAGTATCAATGTCTTAACAAAACAAAGATTATTTTTTATTTAAACAGAGTTTATCCTGTGTCCCAACATTACTCCAAATAGGAGGTTTTCTCGATAAAATGATTGTGATTCATGATGGCTTGATCTCTGACATTATCATTTCCAGGCCTCCTTTAAGATAGCTGTGTTATGGAGGAAAGATTGGAAACTTTTGCATGTGTTTTTAATAGTTCCCATCGAGAAGAGCTAGGCATCACTACTCACATTTTCATTCATGTAATTCTGTTTTGCTTTGTAATTCTTTTGTCTCACACAAAGTCACTCCCCTACCCTTCTGACTTTGGACCAACTGTTGTGAAAAGTTCATCTCATCCTATTCACTATAAGATCTCTGCTTCTGTACCTCCACATTATCTCCAAAGCATTGCAGGTTTGGCCAAGCCAGCAAAATACAACCTAGGAAGATAATGGTGTCAATAAGTACTTTTTCCACAATTGGTAGTTGGCAATCAAAGGAAGAAATGCGTGATCAATTTTGATGTGCTTTTTATATATGTAATTTGTAAATATCTCCAGCAGTACATAGCTTCAGTTGGTTATTGGGTACTTTGTTCAATAGTGCATATTTTGCTGGCTTGTACTACAATTATTCACCTGGGCTTTTTACTATTGCTTCCTCTCCTAGTTTGCTTTTGTTGCAATGATAAAGAGCAGAATCCAAAGCAACATGGGGTAGAAAGGGTTTCTTTTGCTTATATATCCTGGGAAAAAGTAAACTAAGGGAAGTCAAGGCAGGAACTGAAGCAGATACCATGGAGGAATGCTACTTGCTGACTTTTTCTCCATGGATTGCTCAGTTTGTCTTTGCACATACAACCCAGGACCACCTGTCTGAAAATGCCACCACATAGAGTGGTCTGGGCACATCCACATAAATCTTTAATAAGGAAATGGCTCTATAGACTTGCCTGAACGACAATCTTGTAGAGAAATTTTCTCAACTGAGGTTTCCTTTTCCCAGATGATTCTAGTTTATGTTAAGTTGACAAAAATGGCCAGCACACTTCCCATGTGTACTATTGCTCCACAAATTTTTGTTTCAGGATCTTCTATCAGGATAATGTAAATTAAGACAGATAGTGATGTATATCACAGACCTTTCTTTTATAGCATGATTTCATTCTAAATGCAATGTATTGGAAAGAAGGAAGCTATTGTATCAGGCCTTCGCCAGTCATTGGGCATGATAGTTATTGCAAGAGCCTCATTGGTCTTTTTGTTGTTGTTGTTAATCTTTAAAATGAGTTCTTTGGACTACAAAATCTCTAGCACTATTTCAAGAAGAAATGTCTACAATTTTGTGATTGTATATTGGTTCTGGTGAGGAGTGTTAAAATAATATTGGAAATTAATAGCTGTCATCAAAGAAGAATGCTTTATTAATATTAGTCAAAAGGTTTTCAATTAGATGCAAAAATATTCTGAAGTTGAGTTATATTTGATCATTTTAAAGACGAACATTGCTGTTACATGTATCTTAAATAACTTCTAATAAGGTGAGTAGAATGCTCTACTGATTTGATTCTATGTAGTTGCATGAGTATGGGGAGACTAATTCACTGCAAATTTAGTTGGCCTGAAATGGGCCATATAATCCCCCTTGTTTTTTTGTTTGTTTGATTGATTGATTGGTTATTTTCCTTCCTTACTCCCTCCCTCCCTTCCTTCTTCCCTCCCTTCCTCCCTTCCTCCCTCCCTTCCTCCCTTCCTTCCTTCCTTCCTTCCTTCCTTCCTTCCTCCCTTCTTTCCTTCCCCCCTCCCTTCCTTCTTCCCTCTCTTCCTTCCTCCCTCCCTCCCTTCCTTCCTTCTCTCATATATTACCACAGTTTCCTGTCCCTCCACTACCTCACCTCCCCCATTTCCCTTCAGAAAAGAGCATGTACCTAGTCTTATATACTCCCATTTAATGAAACAAAAGAAAAAAATATAAGTTAATCAATTCGGACCAAAGACTTGCTTAAAATGATGACCTTTCATGGCCTATCAATGTTTAACTCTGGAAAATATTAATAAAATTTAGCAAACATAGAGTAAATACTATGTGCTAGACTTTGGCATAAAAACATAAAATGAATGATTTTGTTTAATGTTCCCCAAGATAACTGATGTAAGCACTGTTGCAAAGTATATTTTGATAGTGAGGAAATTAAAGTCCAGAAATAATAAGTTTACATTCCCAAGATCATGTACCTATTCAGTGGCATAGTAAGGACTCAAAACAATATGTGTTTGATTTCATTGCTTAAGTATCTAATTTTATTTCTTGCCTCTGTTGAATGATAATTGATGCTACACTTTGAGGTCCTACAGGAATCTCAACAACAAAAATAACAAAAGAAGAAATGGGAAAAAACAATTTTGGTTTTTGAATTTCAATTATTAATCCAGGAAAGTCAACCAAGAATTTATGTTAGTTATTACCAGAACTAATAGAAATGAATAGGACTTACGTCCCCTACACATAACCTTCTGAATAATTGTAAAATTATTCCATTTATGTGAATATACTATACAATTATGATAAAGTTTCAGTAACCATTGACAAGTTTTTCAAAGCCTTCATTGTTCTAATTTCATAAAACTTTTTCTGTATTAGATCAAAATCTCAAACTTACCTACTCATTTGATCTAAAGTATTTAGAAAAAAAGATCATTCTTTGCTTATTTCAAGACTACATTATCTAGAGGATGCAGAGATGACTTGATGGGAAAGAGCACTTGCTGTTATTGTGGAGGATGTGAATTCAGCACCCACATGATGGCTAACAAATTTCTAAGATTCCACTTCCAGGGAACCTGATGTCCTTTTCTGGCTTCCTTCAGTACAGGTACACATGTGGTGTACATACATATAGGCAGTCAGACACTCATACACATAAAAACAATTGAACAAATCTTTTTAGTTAGAAATATATGCAATGTCTATATCTATATATTTAAACAAAGATGAATTCAATGGTGTGTGTACAAACATATACATCCATTATTTCATAGCATATAGATGTTCAATAGGTTGATACTCTTCCTTGAATTCCATACTCCCGGAAGAAGAAAATGGATGCCGAACCAGTAGTCTGAGGAAACAGTGGGTGGATGAGGTTCATGTGAAGCAGATCTTCTGTGTGGGCTCACACAGAGCTTGGGCAACGTAGGAACAACTTTTTAAACAAATTACGCCTGAAGGAAGTGTGGCTATCTTTCTTATTAGGTTGGAAGTAGGATGATTGTTTATGCTTTTGGTTTAATGGTTATTATGAAAACTTTGCAGTTGAGACTGTCTAAAGTCCAGCAGAGATAACTGGTTGAGATGTTTGTACAATTATTTGAAAGTATGAATTTCTGTATATAAATATTGCTGAGAGCTCTTATGATTACTGATAAGAACAAGAGGGTTATCCTTCGGCATGCATAAATGAGGATAGTCTAAGACTTTGGTGGAATGGTAAACATTCCTGAAACTTTTAAATACCATTCCTCCTTTCGAGGGTTTTGAGTTAGAAGCACAGAATAAAGCAAAAATTGGCCAAGACAGAATTTTGCCTCTCATGTCTAGTAAATGCAGAAACTTTTATCTTTTTATTTTCAATTTACATTCAAATGGAGGAACCCTTTAGTATTGATGGAGGTGATGGGGAAAATGGTATCTGAATCATGAATAATAAACATCAGGGGAAATGCCATTTTTGTAAACCTAGTAGCACGTTTTGTTGCTATGCCAACAGAATGCAAAGTGATTTCTTAAAGGGAAATATGACAATTTGTTGGAGATAAAAGTGATGTTCACCAAACTATATGTATATAGATTTAATCTTAGATTCATAGGAAGGAAACATTGAAAAGGAAATTAGTTCCTTCTGATTTTTTAGTAGAACTAATTATGAAAAGAATCATGCTGAGGGTAGTAAGACGAAGCATCAATGGGGAACTTTTCCCTTTAGGTCACAGGACATAGCCATCACTAGGCCCATCTGGTATAGAGCCAGAATCTGGCACCAATAGACATAGGTCCTTTTATTTCTTAGACATTTGAACAGGCTGTTTTAAGATTCTCACTGCATATATAATTTTTCAAACTGAGCCCATGTTAATTGTTTTTTAAACACTAAACATGACTTGAACTCAACTAAAAACTAAAAATTTCCATTCTCCAAGGTGACACTTGCCATCTCTTAAAGATGGCAGTGCTGAGACCCGATTATGGAATTCATCACTTCATATTCTATGCGTGTGTGAGAAAGAGTTTCCAAGGTGTTGAAAGAATACATCCTATTGATTTCTCTGAGACAAGGTGGTATTCAGATGTTTGATTTTATTGGTATCATCTTCAGATTTCCTACTGGGAAGTTCCTGCTTCCAGACTTAAGAAAGATGTTTGTAGCCTGTGGCAGGTATGAGTACTTTATTATGACATTCTTTTATGTGGAACCTGGAAGTCTTTTTACAATCCCTCTCAACATGGTGCTGCTGTATGCAGTCGGCAACCACTATATATTGCTTGGAACTGGCACCAGAAAGGAAAATAACCTGCTAACTCTGCATGATATTGTAGAAACAACTACCACCACTGTTTTTCCTGGGTTTGAGAGCTCAAAAAGGAAACTGAGCTCTCCTCAATGTTATAACTTATTCTCATGTCTTTTTTTCATGCAAAACTTATTTTCTTTATATGTAATGTCACACATTTTTGTTCTTAGTTGTCTCATGAAACTTAATTCTCTCCCCAAAAGTATTCTTTTAGAGAGGCATGCCAAAAGACAGTTACAGAGGAGCAGTCATCAGGACTATAAGGTACACCGTTTTCCAAGCTGGTCATGGCACTAGAGTGGGAAGGGTCCTGATAGGAGAGGGGGTGAAAGGAAGGTAGAAAAGCATATGCAGGACACACGGTTCTCAGGTAAGTCAAGGAATTTTTTTCTCAAGATGCAGTGGTACCTATATTTCAGAGGATTTGGCAAAAGGAATGCAAGGAACATTTTTAATTTTAATTTTTGATTTTAGGGAATTAATTAGTTTTAATTAAAATATTATTACATCATTTTCTACTCCCTCTCTTCATTCAGTAACTCCTAAGTCCCCTTCCTTCAACTCCTTCTTGTGCCCCCCACTTTAATATTAATAGCCTCTTTTATTTTGATTATTATTACATATATATATATATAATAAGGTAAAGCATGGGAGGTCTTTTCAGATTTTTGCATTTTCATCAGGTTATTTTTTCAGCTTATTGTACAAATCTTTTACTTCCTTGGTAAAATTTGTTCTAAGATATTTTTGAAGCTATTGTGAATGGAATTGTTTTCCTGATTATTTGTTGAGATATTGATCATTTATGCATAGAAAATATACAGTGTTTCATGTTCATTTTTTCATCAACAAGATGAGTGTGTTTATCAGTTGTAGAACTTTTCTGGGTCTTTAGTGTCTTTTATGTATAGAATCATGTCATCTGCAAGTATGTTTACTTTGACTCCTTCCTTTCCTGTTTGTATTTTCTTTATCTCCTCTTGTCTTATTGCTCCAGCTAGTACTGAACCACAAGGGGGAGGAGTAGACATCCTTCTATTCTTCCTGAATGTATTTCAAATGCTTTAAGTTTTCTTCTGTTTAGCAAGATGTTTCTTTGTACCTGTTGTACATTATATATCATATTGAGATAAATCTTCTCAACGCCTAGAGTCTCCAGCACACTAAAATAAAGGGAGGCTAGAATTCGTCCCTGATTAATAGCTTAATGATGCATCTAAATGTCTTGGAAAAATACAAACAATCCTCCCCCAGAAAGGGAGTTGGAAAAAAAGAATAAAAATCAGGGCTAAAATTAAATAAATACAAAAAGATAAATACAAGAAAACAATGAAACAGAGAGCTCTTTGAAAAGATTCACAAGATTGACAAATCTTTGGTCAAAATTACAAAAGGAAAGAAAAGATTAAAGTGAATAAATTTGAAGTTGAAATAAGAAGTATTATAGTATACACTGAGGAAATTCGGATAACTATATAGACATATTTATTATATTTCAGAAAATGAAAAGCCTGAAAGAAATTGATCAATTTCCAGATTTTTATGCCCCACCAAAACTAAGTCAAATTTAAATAAATAATTCAAATAGATCCATAACATCTGATGAGATAGGAGCAGTAATTAAAAGTTTTTTAAAAAAGATCCAGGGCTAAATGGAATGAGCAATTAATTCTGTCAGATCTTCAAAGAAGAACTAACACCTATATATCTCAATTCCAAAAAATAAAAGGTGAAATATTATTTCAAAATCATTTTTCAGAAGCCATTATTAATATGATATACAAACCAGAAAAAGAGTCCCTGACAATAGTAAAAAAAAAAGTGTAGGCCAATATCTGATGAAAAGAGATGCAAATTTTCTCAATAAAATATTAACAGAGAACTCTCAACAGAGGAATCTAAAATGGCTGGAAGACACTTAAGGAAATGCTCAATATCCTTAGTAATCAGAGAAATGCAAATCAAAACAGCTCTGAGGTTCCATCTTATACCTGTAAGAATGGCCAGGATCAAAAACACTGATGACAACTTATGCTGGAGAGGTTGTGGGGAAAAGGGAACACTTCTGCATTGCTGGTGGGAATGCAAGCTGGTACAACCCCTTTGGATGTCAGTGTGGCAATTTCTCAGAAAATTAGGAAACAACCTTCCTCAAGACACAGCAATACCACTTTTGGGTATATATTCAAAGGATGCTTAATCATGCCACAAGGATATATGCTCAACTATGTTCATAGCAGCATTGTTTGTCATAGCTAGAACCTGGAAACAATCTAAATGCCTCTCGACTGAAGAATTGATGAAGAAAAAGTGGTACATTTACACAGAAGAAAAAATAACGACATCTCTAATTTTGCAGGCAAATGGATGGACCTAGAAAACATCATTTTGAGTAAGGTAACCCAGACCCAGAAGACGATTAACATATGTACTCACTCATAAGTGGTTTTTAAACATAAAACAAAGAAAACCAGCCCACAAATCACAAGTCCAGAGAACCTGGACAACAATGAGGACTGTAAGAGAGATATACATAGATCTAATCTACATGGGAAGTAGAAAAAGGCAAGATCTGAGTTAATTGGGAGCATGGGAATCTTGGGAGAGGGTTAAAGGGGAGGAGAGAGTCAGGGAGGGGAGCAGAGAAAAATGTAGAGCTCAATAAAAATCAATTAAAAAATAAAGGTTTTTTTTGAAGGATACTCCTTCAAAAAAAAAAGAAAAAATATTTACAAACTGTATTTGAGAAGATATTGTTAAGATAATCCACTGTGATCAAGACTGCTTTATCACAAAATTATAAACATAAATCAGTTTATGTAAATTAACAAATGTAATCTGCTACATAAGAAGACTCAAGGAAAAAACACATGGTCATGCATTTGTCAAAAGCATTTTGACAAAATCTAGTAAGACATTGTATTTGTTTTAGAGTGTTTTATTAACTTGTTACACTTAGCCAAATTGAGAATCACTGAGGGATTTTCTTTGATGGTCTACATAAGAAACCCATTATCTTACTCTTACACAGTGATTTCTACTTCTTTACCAAAGAAAAAAGAAAACATGATAAGTAACGTGTGGCAACATATTTCAAATTGTTTTTCTGTAGCTATGTTTGCACATCTCATTGGAAATATAGAAAAGGTTATTTCTGACTCAATATATTTTCACTGAAGAACTTTAGGTTCAATGATTTATTGGGGGTGTTATATATAAAGACAAGAAGAAGACACATACTTGCAATCACCTTATAAATATAAAAGTAAGATAAGGCTGACAGTGATAATGGAACTACAGCTGTCCTTTTTCATTCACACCATCTTTACATAATGCTATTGTGCCATTATATTATATAATATATATATATATATTATATATATAATATAAATAATATATTATATTATTTGGTAATTAACTATTGATGTCATATCTTGAACTAATGTAAAAAGTTTCTCTTAGAAATAGCAGTCGGAGAAACAAATACATTGACCTGTTGTTGTTTTAATTCTTTGGGGGTCTGCTATCCAGCTTCCAAAATAATACATGAAACTTACTCATACTTATGAATGCATGGCTTGTTTCTAGCTAGCTTTTCTGACTAAAGAATTGTGTTTCTCTTGAACTACTTTTTGCCTCTGGACTTTTTAACTTTCTTCATTTTTTACATTTTTCTTTTCTTCCTATTCAATGGCTGGCTATGTGGTTTGCTGGCTGGCCTGACATTCTCCTTTCTTCTCCTTTTCTCGCTCCTTGCTCTTCTCTAGATTTCTCCTACTATTTATTCTCTCTGTCTGCCAGTCTTGCCTATTTCTCTCTCCAGCCTAGCTATTGGACATTTGACTCTTTATTGGCCAATCAGATGTTTTGGGCAGGCAAAGTAACACAGCATTACAAAGTTAAACAAATGCAACATAAAAGAATGCCACACATTTTTGCATCCTTAAACAAATATTCAAATGTAGCACATCTTAAACAAATAGTCCACATTTCCCCTTTTGTCTAAATAAAAATGAAAGAGTTTGACTTTAACATGGTAAAACTATATAAATCAAAACAATTATCATATAAGAGCTACATTTACAATATTCAGACCATTTGTATTTAGCAAATTTAGAGAAAATACTCCATTATCTATCATATCTTAGTGATTTTAAAGACTTTTGCCTAATTTCATTTCTATCATAACTAAGGAAAACTATAACTCTATTTATTTATTTATTTATTTTGTTGTTTATTGAGACATGGTTTCTCTTTAGCTTTTTATTCTGCCCTGGAACTTGCTATGTAAACCAGACTGGCCTCGAACTCATAGAGATCTGCCTTCCTCTGCCTCCCAAGTGCTGGGATTAAAGGTGTATGCCACCACTACGTGGCATTAAATAAATACTATTTAGTATTTAACTCCATTAAAGACCCCAGAAGAATGTAATATTACCTAACAACAGAGAAGTCTGGCTGCCTGAGTAGTCACTCAAAGTTCCTCTGCAACAATGGGACATCCATCTTCAGTCTACAGGCCTAGAATATCTGGCAGATTTTTCAGTGTATCAGGAAGTTTGAAGGATTGTCCCACATTGTATTAACAAAGTTTTTCAGGCACTTTCCTCTGTGTCCTGGAGAATATTTGACAGACTCTTCTGTGAAGCAGAAGTCTTGAAGGACTGTCCTACCTTGCCTTTGCAAAGTTCAATGATCTTTTCCCTGTTTTCCACTTGCCCAGTTTGCACAACATACTGTCAGAAGTCAAGGCAAGAACAGATTTTTGCCTATGTGGCTAGCCTTGCCACATTGAAAGTAAACTCCATATGGAGTTTCTTTGATGTCCATCATCCTTTTGTGAAGCAAATTGGTGCTGTAAGGAGCATATTTTTCTCATTGTCTTGAAAAACTTTAGGTTATTAAACATCTTAAATGCCATATTATGTACATCATTGAAGTATTTGAAAAAATCATCTGTGTATTTAAAGTATACCTGTTTAACCTTGAAAACATAACTGATATGACTACAAGTTTGATTATTTTAGATTAACTATTAACCTCATTTATTAATTATATATTACATTTTAAATAAGCTTTATAAGTAAGCACAATACCCCAAACAAGAGTAGAAACATATATACAGTATAACAAAAGTAACTTTAAATTTGTATCAATATATCAAATCCATGCCAATGTAAAATATCTGAGATTGACAGTTGTTTTTTTATCCTATATTCCTCTAAATGATAACAACCATCTATAACCCACCAAATAACCAACAACCACCCACTCCATCTCTTCAGAATGTAGGCATCATCTTCTCTAGACTGCTTCTTGTTGTCTGAAAGGAAAGGCATTTTTAGGGGTCCCTGAGAAAATGGAGATAATAGCCAAGTCCTGGGAAGATCAACTGTAAACTTTATTGATATGTATTGCCTGTCAAGATTCAGGGAGCCTCCCCCATCAAACCAGATCCATAGTAATCTTGAAGGAATCCATAGCCTTCCATTTCCTTTTTTAAAAATAGCATAACCTCTTCCCCAAAGTATTTTTGTCTTCCATTTGACAAATACTTTTTTTTACTTCCATTTTAAAGTTAAGGCATTCCTAAGTATATAAGCTGGTTTATTTCCAAAGTCCCTTCTTCAATACCATGTCTCTTAGCATTTGTCATTTGCTTATCAGCAAACAAAAAATTCAAAATCAACAGAATACTATATAGGATCTATACTGCCTGTGTATTTCCCATCTCTATTGGCTTATTCTTTTTTATTTTACTTTTATTCTTTCTTTAAAGACTTTATTTTAAAAAATATTTTTCTATGCCTGTCCATATTCCTTCTTGCTAGACTTCCTTGAGTCTTCTTATTCCCCAGGGAAAGGTGAGTGTGCTATCCACCCATTCCTGGAGCCCCACAATGAGGGACAATCCCGCCTCACAATGCAGAACAGAGCTCTAGAGAATCACGTCAAGGCAGGAACTCAGTTTATTACTGTGAGCATCTGCTTATAAAGGTTAAGTGACACCCTGTGATGTAAGGGTACCTCCAACCAATGAGAGGCAGCCAAACCCTCTCCCTGACTGGAGGGCCATCTACCTAGTTTTTGCTGTCTCATCCTCACTCAAACTGGAGCCAAGCTTTTCTCTGTCCTACAGGCCCCAAAGTCTAGGCCCTGAACTTGAGCCAGGCTTTTTTTCTATCTTATAGGCCTAGAGGTACAAGCCCTGAGATAATTTTGTCCCAACACCTTCTCTATTCTTTCTTAAACCTACACACATTTTTAAGCGCAATGGAACTTATTTAGAGCTTTTTCTGTCTGAACCTGATTAACTATTTATCTCTAATCTTTTTTTTTTTTCACTGCTTGAGCCTTTAAACTGCTAAGCAGTGCAGCAATGCATAGTAGGGCTGTCTCTGTGGCCCTGGCAACTGGCTCCACCCACTACTTGGGTCTTTCAGAGCCAAGCTTAAAGCTTGCAGGCCTGGTAGGAGGTAGGTGACAGAAATTGCATTCAATCCCCAGAACAGGAATTCTGGTGCCCTAAACTGTGGCAGACATTTTTACTTAGTGTTTTATTTCTATTTAGCATGAAAAAGGTTATTTAAGTTCACAGTGGTATGGAGGAGCTTCTTAAAATAGCCAAAAATAGCCATTTACTTTTTTTTTAAACTTTCGCTTTCTGAGGCCCTATGTGGAAATTGAGCCTCACATTGGTATGCCAAAATGCTGTTGGTTTATTTTTTTTTACTCTTTGGGGGTCCACCACTCAGATTCCAAATAAATACATGGAGACTGTTTCTTACTTATGAATGCCCAGTCTTAGCTTGGCTTGTTTCTAGCCAGCTTTTCTGACTTAAATTATCTCGTTTCTCTCTTAAGTATCTTTTGCCTATGGACATTTTACCATTCTTTACTCTATATTTCTTTCCTTCCTTCCTTCCTTCCTTCCTTCCTTCCTTCCTTCCTTCCTTCCTTCCTTCCTTCACTTTCTTCCTTCCTTCTCTCTCTCTCTTTCTTTCTTTCTTTCTTTCTTTCTTTCTTTCTTTCTTTCTTTCTTTCTTTCTTTCTTTCTTTCTTTATTTCTCCATGACTGGCTGTGTAGTTAGGTGGCTGGTTACTGGCACCCTCCTCTCCTTCTCCTTTTCCTGTTCTGTGCTCTTTTCTAGAATTCTCCTATTTATTTTTTCTTTCTCTCCAGTTGTCCTGTCTATTTCTCTCTCCTGCCCAGCTCTTGGCCTTTCAGCTCTTTATTAGACCACTCAGATGTTTTAGACAGGCAACTTAATACATACAGCTTTACAGAGTTAAACAAATGCAACATAAAAGAATACAACATATCTTTGCATCCTTAAATATTCTACAGCACAAATGAGTGTGATACATCTTAAACTAATATTCCACAATGTTATTCAATTTGCAATATGCCACCACTTATTATCATAGGAACGTAGTATTTACTGTGATTAGTCCTCAAAAGATGTTGCTTTTCTTATTTTTTCTTCAAGATGAGTCAATAGTAGGCAATATTGCAAGGCCAGCTTTGGGAGCATGGTGTTCCAGCCAACTTCTTTCCATCTTTGGAGATAACTCCTTGATTTTCAGACTCTTAATCCCCACTCCTCCTTAGCAAGCATGATTTTCTTTCTTTTCTTCGTGGTGCATGTCAGTCAGTGAAACAGCACAGAAAACAAGTTTTCAAGCTGATGTTCCGTGAACCAAATTTGATAAAGCAGTTTCTTGTGAAAATATGCAATTAAGAGATCGTGTTTTCATAATACAGCTTGAAAATTTGTAGTGCATGTTATTATAATAAAAGCTTGGAAAAAATCAACAGTGAAGTATCTTTAACTTTGTTTAACCCAGTATGTTTCTAAGGTAACTCAACCCTTCTGTAAGCTGGCAACACTTAAAAAACAGTTCCAGGTTAATGCTCTATGAAACAACCTTCAAAGAGTTTTGTTCTGAGGACATGTCCTTCTTCAGTTTGTTGCACTTTTGGACTGGCGTAAAGCATGAAATAAAGATATATATTATAAAGGCAGAAGTTCATCACTCATTTAGGCTTTCAAATGATATTTTTTCCTTATTTAAACCCTTTCTTCTTTTTTTTAACTATTGTTAATTTCCAGTGAACTTACTCTGGAATTTTATAAGTTCACAATGTTGAGGAGCTAGCAATAACTACTAAAAAGTATATAGGTTTTAGAGTGGAATAGACATGTCTTTAAATCTGTTTATTAGTTGCATCAATTCACTTATTATTGTTTTACAACTGAATTAATACTTTTATGATTTCATTTTCTTTGATTGTAAAAGAGAGGTAATGCAAATATCACAGGTTTATTTTGAAAATTATATCGGAAAATGTATATAATACTTTGATACACTTTCTTTCCAACATTCCACCTTCCTTCTCAGTAAATTAACGTATATATTTATTTATTTACTCTAGTCAGACAGTGGTGGCTCTTGCCTTTTTATCACAGTACTCAGGAGGCAGAGGCAAGTGGATCTCTGTGAATCTGGGATCAGCCTGGTCTACAGAGCAAGTTCCAGGGCAGACTCCAAAGCTATATAGAGAACCCCTGTCTTAAAAAAAATATGTGTATATGTGTTAATATATATATATATATATATGAATACATAGAACCTGTATGTTTATTCTTACACATTATTAATTTTAAAATGAGTATGTATCCCTTTTAAAGAACTAAAACAACAAAAATTTCTATGAGTTTCATGTGTATATAAAGAGCCATTCTTTTCTGTACTGTCAAAAAACACAGTAAAGTGTCATGACCTTGCCAACTGCAGCTCAAGTTCTTGCTGTTAAATGTAGGATGCCTCACATACCATTCCCAAATATTGGCTTTAGCAACAAATGAATTATTAAATGTCAAATTGTTATTTCCTGTGACAGTTTCCAAATGGACTGTATCTACACTAACAAGTACTGAAATGTGCCTCCAGCCACCTCACAGCTGTGGAAGAAATGGATTGAACACTAGTGGACTCATTTTACCTGGCAGGCACGCACTGGAAGGCTCACGCATCTGTCAACACACATTTTTCTTTCAGTTTCCTAGAGCTCTTTCTTGAATTGTTTCTTGTTTAAAGAGAAAATGAAGAGCTATTCAAAGCAGAGGGTTTCTATAAGGACATCTCAAGTACATTTCCCGATAGCTTTCTTATACGGTGATCCTGGTGTTTATTAAATCAATGACTCTCTTAAGTTGCTACCATTCTCTTTCCTGTTTTTGCACACCACAAAATAAGCCCACTGAAATATAATGGGTTTACTATTTAAGTTAATAATAAACTGAACATCATGCTGTATTTCCCAGTAAAGAAAAATTAATTGAAAAATATTTGAGTATAAACTCTCTTTGTTCTTTATATAAGAGGATAATGTATTTTATTAGAGTAAGTAAAATTAATTTTGTTATGTGTTGAGAAGATTAGATATAAGTCTTTCTTCCAGAAAAATGTGACATTATCACTTATTCATGTTTTTCAAATGGTATGGATAATTACTGACATTTTATGTAACACACACAAATGATTGTTAAATCAACTCTTGCTACTAAGGACAATCTGGAATGAAACTATCAATTGTTTCCTGTTATATATATTAAGCCCACACAATCTCTATATGCAGACATACTTAAATTCTGATTATTAAAATGCATTCTTTTTTCTGTTCTCTTCCTACTACTTTTTCTAAGTAGGCAGCAAGTTAAGAGTTAAGAGTTTCATATCCCTTGATCTCTTTTTTTTTTGTCTTATTTCTCTAGCCAGAACTTCAAGAACTATGTTGAAGAGATATGGAGAGAGTGGACAGCCTTGTCTTGTTCCTGAATTTAGTGGAATCACTTTGAGTTTCTCTCCATTTAATTTGATGGTGGCTATTGACTTATTATATATTGTTTTATTATGCTTAGATATGTTCCTTGTATCCCTGATCTCTCCAAGATCTTTATCATGAAGGGGTGTTAGATTTTGTTAAAGCTTTTTCAGAATCTAATGAGATGATCGTATGATTTTTTTCTTTCAGTCTATTTATATGGTGGATTACATTGATAGATTTTCATATGTTGAATCATCATTGCATGTCTGGGATGAAGCTGACTTGATCATGTTGGATGATTATTTTGATGTGTTCTTCGATTCAGTTTGTCAGTATTTTATTGAGTATTTTTGCATCTATGTTCATGAGTGAGATTGATCTTTAATTCTCTTTCTTGGTTGAGTCTTTGTGTGGCTTTGGTATCAGGGTAACTGCAGCCTCATAAAATGTGTTTGGCAATGTTCCTTCTGTTTCCATTATGTAGAAAACTTTGAGGAGTATAGCTATTAGCTCTTCTTCAAAGTTCTAGTAGAATTCTGCACTGAAAGCATCCAGCCCTGTATTTTTGTTGTTGTTGTTGTTGTTGTTTGGAAGGCTTTAGATGACTGCTTGTATTTCCTTGCAGTTTATAGGTTTATTTTAATTGTTCACCTGGTCTTGATTTAATTTTGGTATGTGGTGCCTATCCAGAAAATTGTCAATTTCCTTTCAGTTTTCCAATTTTGTGGAGTATGGGTTTTTGAAATATGACCTGAACAAGAACAACACGAATAGATGTCCTAATGGGAAGCAGGAAATCTCACAGAGCCTCATTCTTATGCAAAGATATGCGGAAAATTAAGGAGTATTGAGAGAGGGAACATTAGTCTTCCTCAAGGATGAGCCCTCTAATTGGAAAGGGAAGGAGGGAATATTGAAATTATATTTTGATTAAAAAATAAAATTAGAAAAGTAAAATGTTACTAGAGACAAAGGATAACACTGAATGGTAAAAGATAGAATTTGTTAAGTGTTTGAAACAATAGCATGAACCAAATGTCTGTAAAACTACAGGACAAAATAAACACCTCAATGGTAATAGTTTGGACTTCATAAACCTAACTTCAATACTGGACAGAAGAAATAAACCAAAGGTCAAATAAATACAATTGAAAAGCACAATCATTCGAAACTATAATCCCCATCCCCCAAAGAACCTCTCAACTTCTGTATTCAACATGAATAACACATTTTCTTAACTGCATATAGAACATTCTTAAATATTGATAACAGTTAAGCCGTAAAATAAGTCTCAATGTACTTAAATGGATGGGAATAATAAAAAGTGCGCTTTTCTACAAAAATGTAATGAAAGTAGAAATCATAATAGATTTTTGATGAATTCAAAATAAGTATAAATTTAAGAAAATTGTATTTCTAAAGCATATTGTTGAGGGAATCACAACAAAATTGAACAATTTCTAACGGAATATTTGGGCTGGAGAGAGTTTAGCCAGTAAAATGTTTGCCTTGCAAGCATGAGGAGCTGAATTTGATTTGTGGGACCCTGGGAGAAAAAGAGAGTTCCAGATATGGTGAGGCACATCTTGTTTTTGTTTGTTTGTTTTGAGACAGGGTTTTTCTATATAGCTTCAGAGCCTGTCCTCTAACACAATGTGTAGACCAGGCTGGCCTCTAACTCACAGAGATCCTTCTGTCTCTGTCTCCAGAGCGCTGGAGTTAAAGGTGTGCATCACTAATGCATGGCTGTGAGGCATACTTTTAACCCTAGTGCTGAGTAAACAGAGACAGGGGGATTACTGGGACTCAGTAGTCAGCTAGACTAGACTATTTTGTGAATTAGTTTAGATAAATGGGAGATTCTTCCTCAAAAAATTAAATGGTGGAAAGTACCAGAAGCATAACATCTCAGGGTTTCCTTTGGCTTCCTCCACATGCATACATGTATACACTGACAGACAGAAAGATGCACACACACACACACACACATGCACGCACACTCACACTCACATGCTTTTACTGTAAACCATGAACACACACATTCACAAAAGAAAGTACAATATATTAAAAATTATGAAATGTAGTTTAGGTCATCAGGTAAATTCAGGTCAAAACTATTTTAAGATTCTATTTCGTATCAAGATTCTATTTCGTATCAATCATAATGTTCATAATCAGGGAGGCAAGTGAAAAAAGGCTGGTATGTGTTTGGCAAAAGGGAAATCTTTATAGTATTGGTGGAATGTAAACTAGTATAGGCACATTGAAAAATCAGTCTTAAGGTTCCTCAAAACTAGAAATAGAATTAACATGTGCCCCTTATATACCACTCCTGGGTATATACTCAAAGTACCTGATATGGCACCACAGAGAAACTTACACATTTATGTTCATTGCTGTGCCATTCACAAGAGCTAGGAAATGGAGTCAACCTAGATGTCTATCCACTGACAAATAATGTTTGATCTATGAGTCTTTCTGTAAACCAATCCATTAGAACAAAACCAATCTAATAAAATATATTTTTCAAGACATGATGTTTTCCACATTCCAAATAACTTAATTTATTGAAACATTTTCTTTCACTAAAGTTATTAGATGGTTTTAGGCAGAGAAACTGCCAAATCATGAAATTGCAAAAGATTGTTGTCTTATCTCTTTTCAAATATATGTTAGATCTTTCTAGAAATGCATGTTCAGAAAGAATTTGGCATGTATTTTTGACAGAAGATGAGTTGGAAGATATGGAATGAGCATTTATATTATTTTATTTTTATGTGTGACAACTGTGGAATGAAAGGGAAAGGGTAGAAAAGAGTTAGGTTATCACAAATGTCTAAAAAGTGTTTAGTAGGGTTTTAGGAATATCTTGAACCAATACTGCCTGTCATCACAATAGTTTCATCTTTTGTCAGAATGATGCCACACTGAGGGTTCCCACTGTGTTTAGTCAATGTCTAGAAGCAGACCAAAGGAAATGTCTTTGTATTCACATAAATATGGTGCTTGATCCAGTGCTCGATAGTAGAAGCTGGCCAAAAATTAGGGTTCCTATAGAAGCAGCTCTAATCATTCATTGTCTGAACTATTACTGCCCCTAAACTGTTTCTTGTTCTACAGTCCACATAGATTGTGAATGAGAGAGACAGAGATGTACAGAGACAGAGAGACAGAGAAATAGAGGCAGACAGAGAGAGGGTTAATATAGTACCTGAAAGGGTGACAGGGAACAGACAAGACATGAATAAGAACAAAGTAGATCTGAAAATGCTGTAATGAAACACATTACTTTGTATGCTAATTAAAAATAAATTAAAAACTCTTTGTATAACAGTGGTAAGTTAGACCCCAGAGAATAACTAAATAACTTAAGGCTATATGCCTAGTTACTAGTGTAACTAGAGCTAATATCTAGGTCAATTGCTCTTTTTACTCTATAATTAGTTTACTTTTATCTCTAATTTTCATAGAAAATAAATTTTTTGACACATTTAGTGCCATTCAATGAAAGTTCATTTTAACTCTTCCCCAAAAGGATTTTTTTAAAAAATGATAGACTTACAAAAAGTAATTTATGAGAAATGCCATTGAAATGATATGTTTGACTAAAAATTGTCTCCTATATCTGTGTACAGGGAAGCATATCTGTCTATCTGTCTCTCTTTCTGTGTTAGGGTAAGAGAAGCACTTTATAAGTAAGAGCAAATTTCATAAATTCATTATATTTACTATTGTGTATTGAGGTGTAAGGAAGAAAGGGACAGTAATGTTTCTAAAGAAGTAATTCTAGCTAGTAAATGTGGTAAGCATCTTTAATTTGAAACAATAATACAATGTAATACTAGTAGTAATTTTCCACCAAAACCCCTACAATAAGAAAAAGTCCTACTATGTTAAAGTTTGGAACTCTTCCAGTATTAAAAGCAGATGAATGGGTGCTTTTGACTCCAGTGCATTTAACTTTTGAAGTGGCAATGATATAAAGATGAGTCAAATAAGATTAAGAGCTGACATTTAAAAATTTTGATCTTCTTTTGTATTTAGACCTCCACATGATAAATATTTGACCTCTTCTTCTCACTCTTGATTCAATTCTTTTGTTATTAGTCTTTTCTTTGCTGAAGGCAAAAGAATTCCTACATATATCTCCCTAATCTAAGGAGATTATGAGAGCAATTACTTTAATGAAACACTTAAATTTAATCTCATAATTTATTACTGAATATAACCTATACTATGTTACCAAATTTTAATTACTTAACAAAGCAAAAATTTCTCAATTATACTAATTCAATGTAAGTCAGGTCACATGGAGGCTAAATCAATGCAAAACCTTTGACCTCTTCGCATGATTTAAAACTATCAAAGAAGTACTATAGTTATTCTCACTGAATGTGTTTTTTATCTTGTTTTTCTTGGTTTTTGGGTGGTTGTTGTATTGGGCTTTTGCTTTTTTGTGAAATAACAAAGTTGTGTATGTTGGGAAAGGGGGAGGATCTTGGAGGACTGGGGGTGAGCATATAGTCTATATGTACTTCAATTTAAAATTTGCTTAAGGTCAGGTTCAACTTCCTTAGCCATCAGGGAATGCAAATCAAAACAACTTTGAGATACCATCTTACACCTGTCAGAATGGCTAAAATCAAAAACACCAACGATTGCCTATGCTGGAGAAGATGTGGAGTAAGGGGAACTCTCATCCATTGCTGGTGGGAATGCAAACGTGCAACCTCTTTGGAAATCAGTGTGGTGGTTTCTCAGGAAATTGGGAATCAACCTACCTCAGGATCCAGCAATACCACTATTGGGAATATACCCAAGAGAAGTCCAATCATACTACAAAAGCATTTGTGCAACTATGTTCATAGCAGCATTATTTGTAATAGCCAGAACCTGGAAACAACCTAGGTGCCCCTCAATGGAAGAATGGATCAAGAAATTGTGGAATAT
>PVIU01024134.1:0-26103 GCA_004026605.1 Ondatra zibethicus
TGAGTCACAATGGAACAGGCAGCTTGTCACATATTCAAGGTTTTTCTGGGAACAGGCTGAACTATGTTAATTTCATTCTGGGTTGAAGATCTAGACCAATCCCAATTGTACCCGTACCCCATATTATAATTTATGTAAATCTTGTGGTTTTGTCTATAAAAACTTGCTTGCATGGATACTCGGGGTGCTTGGCTATCCCGAAGCTGGGCACCCGCTTGCGCAACCGTGGAATTAAACCTCGTGCTTTTGCATCTGACAGCCTTGTTATTGAGTCTGGGGGCTCCTCGGCGATAAGACCACTCTGAGGGTCTTTCAGTTTTTCATCTCTTCTCCCAATGAAAACTCTCAGAACCACTTCCTCACTTTGAAAATAGAACCTGTGTGTAGTTTCTGCTCAAGCTCCCAAAGCCCAAACTTAAATACATCACCTCTACCAATTTGTCTTGGTAGAAGCTGCAGGTCGTAGGACCTCCAGGCACCAAATATGCCTGCCCGCCTCCAACACACCTTTTCCTTAAGCTTCTTGTTTTTAAATTTCCATATGAATCCGTAGCAATATATAAATAGTGAAATGTTATTATTTACAACACGTGTATTATCTCTTAGCAACTATTTTAGAGCCAAAGATCATCTCAGCGATATCAAGATGCCTGCATTCTAAACGGACCAAGACAAAAGACGTATCTCTGTACAGGTCAATCCTGAAACTAATATTTTAATTTTACAATTTAAGTTTGTCTAGCAAAAGCAATTCAGATTTTTGAGCACGTAATGTTTACCTATCTTCAGGTTATCTCTTCTAAATTCTGTAACCAGATTTTTTTTCTCTGCCTAAATTTCCATAAGTAGTATTTGAAAGCAGCATCTTCAAATCTGATTTTGTTTTGTTGTTTTGTTTTGTTTTCTGGGGTTTCATGACAGGGTTTTTCTGTGTAGGCTGTTCTGGAACTCTCTCTGTAGAACAGACTGACCTGGAACTCTCTCTGTAGAACAGACTGACCTGGAACTCTCTCTGTAGAACAGACTGACCTAGAACTCAGAGATCCTTCTTCCTCTGCCTCCCAAATGCTGGGATTAAAGGCACCACCCAGCACAGCCTCAAATAATTTTAAGGCATAAGATAAAAATTAACATTTCAAATAATTTTAGATAACCTTGCCAGAAGTAGGGAACTGATTTCTTTTTCTTATTTTTTTTGAATTCTTGGATTTTAAATTTAAAAATTGCATTCAAAAGGTTGCTCTTATAGAGTTCCAAATCCCCCAAATGCATTCCTTCACACATTCACTTTTTTAAAGATAAGTCGACCATGATCAACAATGCACAACGAGTCTAAAAGAGAATGTGAAACTAAGTGGTCCTGACCGAGGAAGCTCTAGTCATCAAAGCTCTAAAGGTTTTACTAACAAATTTACTGACACAAAATTACTGACACAGTAATTTAAGTTACACAAAACAGGATTTAGCTAAAGGAAAATTGCCTCCAAAATACCCCACAGATAAGTTGTCTGCTAACCAGGCCAGTTAGAGATAAGCAGAAATTTAGGGTGCTGGTGTACTAAAGCTTGTTCACAATGATTAACCTCCTGTTAGGCTCCATTACTACAGCCAAAGGAGACAGCCCCAACTTTCAACCAGCAATTAGGCCTGTCCCACAGCACACCTAAGAACGTGCCTCTAAGGGACAGCTCAAGGGGCAGCACAGGGTCATAAGGAAAGTTCTGGTCTGCCACTAAGTTCCCTGTGCCAGGTGGGCAAGATGAACATGGGCAACTATTCGAAAAGTGTGCTTAAATAATTCTGGCAATATCTTTGCTGTGTAAATCTCTCCCATCTGCTCAAGTAGCCAGACTCTCAGTCTCTTGTCTCCTCTTAAATTGTTCAAAGTATAACCTGAGGCCAGGAGCTAAAAGAGATTTAAGGATGACAGCATATGTGGAATGAATAAGTCCAAAGTGTAAATAAGTTACTAAAACCTTCTTTTCCCAGCAGGTCCTCTGTGAGCAATAGGCAGAGCAGGACACATGCTATATGAAAGAGCTTTCTTCTTTACTAATCTCTGAGTGGAGGACGTGAGTACTCACTGGGAGGGCATGTTAATTCTAGAGCAGGAAGTGTTCTCTTCTTAGCTCCAGGGCCAGAGATTGGGTTCTGCCCTGTTACTATCTGAAAAATCACCACAAGCTGATAGTGCCTGATCTAATGGGAGCTCACCAAATCCAGCTGGACTGGGACTGAACGAGCACGCGATCAAACCAGACTCTCTGAGTGTGGCTGCCAATGGGGGCGGACTGAGAAGCCATCAACAATGACACTAGGACCTATCGCTTCTGCATGTATTATCTTTTTGGGAACCTAGTCTATTTGGATGCACACCTTCCTAGGCTGGGGTGGAGTGGGGAGGGCCTTGGACTTTCCATAGGGCAGGGCACCATGCCCTCTTTTAAGGAAGCAAGGGGAGGGAGGAGGGGTGGGAAGGAGTGGGAGGGGACTGGGAGAAGGGGAGGAAATGTAAATTTTTTTGAATAGAAAAAAAAATAAAAGAATATGGAAAAAAAACAAGCTGATAGAAGACTAGTTAGCTATCGTTCTCCCTAGCACTACAAACTAGTAAACACAATCTTTTTATGCTTATCTAAATCATGACACCCTGATTTCTCTATTCCAAATGGTTCCGAAGAGTCCCAATGGCTCAAGAGAGCCCCAATCTCTCCTGTCACATGGTAGATGTCCCAAATAGTTCAACAAAACTCCAAATTTTCTCAAGAGAGCTTCCAAATTGGCAAGGCCTGTCCTACAAATGGCAACCTTTTTAGATTATGGACCTAACATGCTTATCATTATAGAAAGTCAAGCCTCGTTCCCTCCTAGTGCTGACAGGCCCCTTCCACACAAGGCACAGCAAGGAAATTCAAATCCAAGACCTAGAAGACCAAACCATGTCTCCCTGAAGCCTCCGGCTTGCAGGAACTGCAAAGCTGTGTTTCCCTATCTATCACTGACGTCCTTGACTTTGAGTTATGGTCAGGTGTCAGATGCATTGGAGAGCTTCCTACTCTACCACCACGGTTGCTATGTTTCTCTATTTTACAATATTAACTGATACTCATCAACAGAAAAACACAGAAAGACAAAGCCAGTCACCAAATGGCAGCTGCTCCAAACTGTTCAAAAGGACTTCAAATTGCTCGAAAGAGCCCAAAAGCAAGCAGCAAGGCAAGCTGGTCAGGGAGAGAATTTCTGAGGCCAAGATTTTTTAATTCAAACTCATTATTTTTCTTCACCAAATAGAGGTAAAAAGCAGCTGATTCTGCTCCATGGGGATGAGGAATAAGTCCCTGAAGTAAAGTGACTCCGGCAGCTGCTGCCACGTTTCCATCTTCCCTCTCCACCCAGGGTAGGCTCACTGAGTGGCAGGCATCACCAAAATGTGTACTAATCCCTCTAGAGTGGCCATTGTGTTATCAATTACAGTTATAACGAAGCTGATTTTTAAAATCTCAGTTATAAGAAGCTAATTTGAAACCATAGAGCCCTAACAAAAAGGAAGAGAAACAAAAATAGGAAATATAGAAAAATACAAGAAAAAGAGCTCTCCACAGGCCGCTCATTCCCCTGAGCAACTGGAATTTCTGTGCCTAACTTCACACGTTGTGTGCCACCTACGTGTTAATACACAGATTCACTGTTGCTTTTTGATTTTTTCAGTTTCTGTTACTGAAGCTCCGATTTCCACATTGTGCAGCATGAAAAGCATTAATATATTTAAACTCTTTCTGCACAGTTGCTCTCCCCAGTGGGTTTCGTACCTTTTGATGCTTTCTTACTCACTAGCAGGTTTTTCTTTCGCATTAAAGAACCTCATTTATCATTTGTTATGAGACAAGTGTGGAAGTAATACATTGTCTCAGCTATTTTGGGGGGAATTTTATCTTGCCTTCATTTGTAAAAGAAAGCATTTCCAAGTGTAATATTCCTGACCGGCAGGGATTTTGTTTTGTTTAATTGTTTTGATCTGTTCCCTTCCATACTGTAACCACATAATCGTACTCTCTCCAGGTTCTCCGAGTGTCCCTGAGAAATGTGGTCCCACAAACAAAGGTAGAGCATTTTCTCCTGCCCAGCTGAGGGTCTTTTCTCAGTCTTTAATCTTTCAGAACTTAATTTTGAGGTAGCTCGGCTTAGTCTCCGTTGAGTAGGATCTGACTTGTGACCTTGACCTTTGATCTTATGTATGAATATCTGTAGTCTCCTCTAGGCTTGAGAAGTTCTCCCCTGTGACCTTTGTAAACAGTCTTTCTACCTCTGTAGTATCAGCATCACCTGAAGAGTTGGTTTGGAATTACTCCAAAGCTCATATAAGCTTTCTTCTTTCATCTTCATTCTTTTCTCTTTTTTCTCCTCTGTGTATTTTCCAACAGATTGCCACTGTTGGGTCTCTTGGCTCTTGATGCCTTCCATCCCATTTTTCATTTTGCAAACATACTCCTTAGTGCAAGTGTTTCTGTTTTAGATACGGTTAGTTTGTTCACCCTGTTTTACTGATAAAATACTAAATTATTTTCTGGGCATTGTCTTGAACCACACTGAGTTTCCTTAAAAGACCTATTTTGACTTTTCTCTCTGAGACTTTGCATATATTAGTTGCTGTGTGGTCAGTCTCTCTGGTGGTCTTATCTTAGATGAGGTCAAGTGTCCTAGAAGTTTTAGACAGTTGTTGACAAGTACCAATGACTTTGAGTAAAAGGAATCAATATTTAAATCTGGCTTTGTGTTTATCCATCCTTCCAGAAGGTCTTACCAGGCTTTCTGTTCTATCTGACCTTGGGTCACTATTGCTGTTTGAGCACTAGATGACACTCTAGGTTCAGGTTTGCTGTCAGGCCGTAATTGGTGCAGAGTCAACGATTTCACCTCTGAAGTTACACATTCTATTTTTGCCCTCAGTTCTGCAGCTGATGTGCTGCTATTCAGAATGGTCTGAGAAAATGCTGGAAAATGGTAATGCAGCTTAATAAGATACTGTCTGAGTATCTTGAGTGGGTCTGGATGCTTCATTCACAGCCAAACAGCCTGTGGTTCAGGGCAAAGGGTCTCTGCTTTACTGTAGAAGGTCTAGCCCTGAACTCCAAAGCAAAAACTTGGCAACTATTTCCTTCTTCTCCCAGGGGACAATGTCATACTGCTTTTGGTTGGGAGCACAATAGGACAGACAGTCGGGTGACTAATAATACACTGTTTTGTTGCTTATGGTACTCACAACTCACTGAATCCAATGCAGAAACAATGCAAGACTAAGACACTTTGATACTATGGGCTACCAACTGCTAAAATTGAACCAGTGGCCCCTAGACCTGTTATGAGTGATGCCGACTATAACACATTTGTTCAACTGTAGCCATGGTAGTTGACAGGGGGTAAGGGAGAGATGTGTGGGCAGAGGCCACAGGTCTTGAACACTGACCTGTGTACTGAAACTAATAGGGTTTTCTTAGTGTTGGATTTTATTGGCTCAGCAGAGTTCTAAGACCAAGTTTAGTATTTCCTTCCCTGTCCTTGGCCTGAGGAAGGAGTTATGGAAGAAGATTTTTGATTGCCTGCTAGCACAAGCTTGATCTATAACCTCTTACCTAGTGACAGACGCCATAGGCTCTGCCTGCATTGAGATTTCCTACTAGTAAACCTGTTACCAGAACACAAGTCTAGATTTAAAGCCTGGATTTAGCTCTTCCCCATCACCATGTTGGGAGGCATCTTTCTCTGTGCTATTTCTTTGAATTGGAGGGAAAATGATAAGAAAATTCTCCCCTTCCTAGCTCTTCTTCAGTGTGTTTCCTCATACTATGCCAGAGTCAAGGGCTATGGCAACCTTTCTCTTTTCCTATGCCCACATGAAGGGTGGTGGGTATGTGCCCAACCAATCAAATTGTTTTTTCTGGAGGTTTTTATTCCACTGCCACCTTGTTCCACCCAGTCTTCAGTATAAACTGTCTCCCTGAGTATCCTCTACTATCTCTGCATTTTAATAAACAGACTCAAAACCATCCTGCCTCCCGAATCTAGATTTTTAGCTGTAATTCAGTATAGTCTTCCACTAATTCATGAAAATCTCTATGCTACAAACAGAACTTTCTGTCTCTCTTCTCAAACCTAAAGCTGTCTGCCTTCAGACTTCCACAGAAACTCTCACAGCACGCTCTTTTTACTTTAGACACATCAATAACCACACAGAAAACATTTATTGAACTCACGTGTGTTGGGGGAGACTGCTTGTTCATTCCCAGCTACCCAGACCATGAAATAATCACTCAGAAACTATATTATTTGCAATACTGTTTGGTCAATAGCATAAGCATATTTCTAGCTAGCTCTTATATCCTCAACTAACCTATCTCCATCAATCTGTATATCACCACGTGGCTGTGGCCTACTGGCAAGGTTCTGGCGGGCTCCAGCAGAGGCATCTGTCTCTGACAGCTACATGGCTTCTCTGACTCTGCCTACTCTCTCTATATCTCTTTCAGCCTGGCTTTACTCAGTTGAGCCATAGGCCAAAGCAGCTTCTTTATTAACCAATGGCAATAAAACATATTCACAGCATACATCACTTCTCACATCACATGTGCTGTGAACTATAGGTAAGGTGTTGTTTTCCTCTCAGGATTTGTGTGGTGGAGGGTCTGCCACAGTGAGGCAGTGGCAAGAGACAATGTGACCTTTAAGAAGTGGAGTACGCGGAGGGCAGAAAGTCGGGAGTGGATGTGTGCTGTTGACATGGGTCTGGCCACATCAAGAACCCCCCGCCCAGTGCTTCAGCCCCATGGGGGTGGCAAAACTTTTCCAGGTGAGGCTCAGAGGGAAGGCAGAGCCTTCCTTGGGGGTCTGAGTATAAATGTTGACAGTGTGTGCAGAAGATGTGCACTGTAGCAGCCGTCCCATGAATAAGTGCTATCTAAAGACAGTCCCTACAGAGACTGCTCCTGTTGAGATTAGCTAACCCCGCCTCCTTTTTCTAGATACCTCAACCCTGGATGTTCTAACATTTCCACAACCTACTGTTGTGTGCACTATATTTGCTACTGAATGGTATAGTCAGCTAAGTGAATTCTGAGGCAAGTAAGACCCTCTAGGCAAGACCCGCAATGCTTCTCTGCGCCAACTCACACTCTTGTCACGGATTATCTAAGGCTCTGTGCCAGATACTCCCCTAATGGTCCATGAACCCTGAAGCCAGTGTGGTCATTTCAGTTCTACATCTCCTGCTTCACTCCTATACTCCTTCTCTAGACACAGTGAAGCCTCTGTAACGATTCCTTCTGTTTCTAAGGCACAGTTCCTCCACTGGACTTCCACAGGCTGTCTTCTGATTCTCAGTACATTGCAGGACTACGATCTGCACAGGCTGATGTGCTTCTACTGAATACCTATGGCTGTGCCAACCCTTGTACTTGGACACTGTGTTAATAGATGATGAGGTTCTACTGTCACCTCCAAGAGAATGCCAGCCCCTTTAAAAAGTCAGTAACAGACAAATCACACATCAAACTCTGAGAACAGAGCCTCTAGATAAAATATTGATCTTCAGGGTGGAGGGCCTGTACACACTACACCTATGAGGTTTCTGAGGTCAGAAGGTGAAGGCTGTGTGTTCTTCCATCTTCTTCTACCTTGGCTTCTAGAAAATACTTCAGTATACAGAGCTGATATAGGGTTCAGTGAATAACTGTTCCCACTTACAAGTTCCAAGTGCTCTGAGTTATACTATTAAAGTATAACAGAGCAGACAATAAACAAAAATGTTCTTAAAGTATATCCCAGTAGTATGGTGACTAGGGTAAGAATCCCAATGTGAAGGCTGACTCTGGGATCAGTGAAGTATCTCAGCCTTCAGGGAAGCTCTGCCTGCCTTAGTATCTTATCTTGACACATATTACAGATCCTCATTTCAACTGGGCACTGGAACCTTTGCACATTCCTTGTGTAGCTGGCTGGTAAGCACACCCACACCCAGAAACCTCAGTTCCCTTCAGCACAATTCAGGCAAATCTAGAAATCCTTTCCAGTGAGTTAAAATCTTTCCCCCCTAAGATATTGACCCATCTGCCCTAGGTTTGACTTCTCATACCAGAAAATAAATAAATCTTACTTCCAAAGAATAGGTATGTAGATATCTTAAGGTTAAATTTTACTAAATCTTTGTTGGGATCACCTAAACAAATGTATTCAACATTGCAATTATCCCTGACTTTTTGGTTTTCTTGTTGTCCTTCATTTAGCCAACTCAGTGGGTTACATCTGCTTTAGTTTAATTACTCAGAACAGAAGTTTATGTACTACTTGATCAGCATAAATAAGACAAGTGTAATATGATTTCATGCTCTGGTCTAGGTATATATTTAGTAATGCAACCTACTATTATACGGAATTTTTATTCCAGTCACAACCCACTGGTGATTTGTGCTGTGTTATGACCAACTACATTTTTTAATATAAGACACTGCCAAGTTCTATCTTCCAATATGGAGACCCAGTATAATAAATCTCTGGACCCAAGGGCAAGGCTTCTCCATTTTTAGCTATTAAGTTTCATCTTGATATATTCACTTTAAAATCCAATGAGTATCTAAATTCTAACTCTACAATGAAATGACTTCAATGTTACCCCAAGTTTAAATTTTATCCATTTCATAATTTAAAATATGTGAGTGTTCCTTAGGAGCTAGGCACATGCTCAAAACTGGGACTCAACAGAGTCAGAGCCTCTGCTAACACAGAGGTCAGAGAGTCGAGGAAGGAATGGAAAGGAGCATTGCAATGGCCAGGTCAGAAAACGCCTCCTTTTTCACCTTCCCGGTGCTCTGGTGCCACGAAGCACACCTGCAGGCTGTTAGGTCTTAGATAAGAGTTATAGATCTTTCTCCAGCAGTTGAAAAACACCAAGTATCTGTTCTCTCCTCCAATAAACCTATTTGTCACAGGAATGCACCCTGGGAACCTGGCATGAGTGTTCTGTTGCAATTCCTTGGTTTTAGTCCAAGTAATCACTCAGATTCTCTGAGAGGAACCTTCATAATCCCCTTGGGAAAATAAGTGGCCTGACCCACTTTGCCAGTCTGAGATATAAACACATTCACATCTACTTTGTTTTCCTAACTTCTCTCTCTAGTTCCAACTGAAAGTTCAAAGCTTGCTGCATTCCAGCAGAGTGCAGCGAAAAGTCTGCCTTGTCTAAAGTCGAAAGAATCTTGTAATCAATCCTTTCCTTAGACTCTCGGTTTCTTCTGATTACATAACTACACACAATCACTTGTAATGTTTCTGCTAAATGTAAAACATGTTTGAACAGTAACTTTCTATATCCAACTCTATATGAAGAAAAGGAATTTTTTTCAATTATACCATTTCCACTAGCAGTTAGAGGAGATAATCACTTCTTCAGCAAAGAAAAAGTACAAAGGCAGTAAGCATTTCTAGGGTTGCATTTCAAAAGTTCTGATTTATGTGTGTAATAAACACGAAGAAGGCAGGAAGGAGGGACCTGAGGCTCCAGTCAACCTTCCCTCCAGGAGAAGTAAAGTTGCTTGTTTTTTCTCCATCACGATGTTTTCTATTTTCTTTCTGTTTTAACTTCACTTTTCAGAGATAAAGCTGAAACTAAGTAAACAGACATTTCACTGAATTTGGGGTAGGAGGGGACATATAGAAGCTGGATCAGAAGAGACTGAGCTGGCCAAAACCCAAAATATTTGGAATGTTTACTCTTACAGACTAGCTCTGACCTCTCACCTCTGGCATTGGCAGCTGACCCCTGAGCCAGAGACCCACAGGCAACTTACTGGGGAATCTTAGTGACATACCAACCATTCAACTGCCCTTGGCAAAGTGCCCTTCGACACTCCTCTCCTTTGCCCCCAACTTGCCAGCTTGGTCCTTCAGGTACTCAGGAGCTGGCACTTCATAAGACTATTCTTCCCACACAACCATCCTTTCGCCAATGACTTTGTGCCCAACAATCCCTTTTCTGACCACGGAATAACTCAAGTCATCACATTTTGATCTGCTTGGACTGTTACTAAACTCTAAATGATAATAACAACGACAACAATAATAATAATACATATTCCAGTTGCTTGTAGAGTAGATAGAATATTGCTGATTGGATATATGTCTCAGCATAGAATATGATTAGTTAGACTTCAAGTTATTCCACTCTGGTTTATGTCATCTAGTCAACAATAAAAAAATAGAGGACACCACATTGCTCAATTAGACACAGCAACACCCCTATGTCAGCTGAGCAAATGACTTGAATCAGTGTTTAGTGTGTGGGTGCATGCATGTGTGTGTGTGTTAGCTATGTATAATGCATATATTAGCACTCTGTCACTACCACAAAGGTCTGAAATGAATGAACTTATAAGGAAAAAGTCTTATTGTGGCTCACAGCTGTGGAGGGTTCAGTCCACAGTTGATTAACTCCATTGCTTTGGGCCTATGTAGTAAGACAGTGTATCATGGAATGGGCATATGATAGCACAAAACTGCTCACTTTGTGGTCAGGAAGTGAAAGAGAAGGGGAAGAAGGGGCTAGAATCTCAACCTTATTAGTCTAAAGACCTCTCAATAGCCCTGCCTCTTAAAGGACCACAAGCTAAGAACCAAGCATATGGTCCTCTCCATGGATACTTAACAAAACCAAACAGTGCTCAATGAAACCAAAGAGCAATCTCCTCAGAGGAAGTGAACTTTGACCAGCAATTTCTCCAGACCTTGGTAGAAAGCGTACAAGTATATGGTGCACATAAGAATATTAATAGCAGTAGTAATAACAGTAGTGAATATATATACACGATATGCTTTACACACATAATATGTGTTACTTTATATATGCAACAATTCTGTAAGAGATTATCATCATAATTTCATAAAGTAAGAAATTTCAATCTTACATAGTCCTTTAAGAGACCAATGCCTTATCTTGAGTGTTCTGCTTGTGGAATTAGAAAGATGGGACTTTAGAGACAGAAAATTTTATTAATAGAGTAGCAAGGCCCTTTCTTCCACATACCTCACCCCTATGTGATTACCATCCCCTTCCTGCTGCATACATTGTATCAGCAGATTCGATCAAATGATTTCATATAGCTCTCGGCAAAGGGGTGAAGAAGCATTCATTAAATATTCTGTTATCTGCATCTATCAACAACACCCACGCTATTTCATTTGCAGAGCTTTCCATTGGAACATGATTTCTTTGTTTTAAACTTTCCTGTAAAGAGATACTACCTCAAACACATTGGTAAAACAGCCTTCCTAGAAGAAGCCTTTACAGGGGACAGATTTAAATTAAAACAAAAATGATCCTATCTGGTACGAAAAGCCACGGCAGAGTATGAGACTTTGATCTCCAGGTACCAAGGACAGGATAAGTCTGAGCATGCCTCCACAAGTCCAAAAGAGCAGAGACCACTCCCTAATCAAGCCCTTTCCTGAGTTAGAAGGCTCTCAGGAGAAGTTGGCCTGCAACCTTTAGCTATTGTTTGCGCTTCTGCATATGAATTTGCATTAATGGTACTCTGTCAAGGTACTGAGTTTGTTACTTATTACCTAACAAGAAAGTGCTCATGGAATCAACAAGAGAATCAAAGAGTATTCCCGTGAGGGAGCATATGGAGAGAAAGAAGCCAGGGGGAAATCTTCACAAGAAGCATTCCTGTCTTGAGTCACATTTCCCCTGTCTCTGTCTCCTTATAAGGGATTAACTTTGAAGGCTTTTGTTTCACAGTAAGTTCAAGAAGTTGTCTAAAGCATGGGAAACCAGAGGCTTGGACAAGCAGGTTGCTTCTTCTTGCTCTACCGTTTACCTTAGTAATGAGAACTAGGTACTGCAAGGTAAAACGCTACCTGTATTTTAATATCTGAAGATTCCCTTATGCCTTTGGCAGTCACGGACACTTCAAAGATGGAAGGAATTTTATCCATCTTCTTCTTCCTGGGGCCTACCACAGTGCCTACCAAATTAACACATCCAGCTAGTGACCCAGCCCAATTAGAGATAGTATTGACTATAAAGCTGCCCCAAGTAGTGCCAGACTTGAATTTGTCAGGTCCAACCCAAGCATAGTAAGCAGGATGTCAGTAATTAATAAACTCAGACATGACATAATTCTTTCTCTAAACACATGGAAACCATTATTCAAAAGATTTGAAAGTGGGAGAAAATTTAGCCACCAGCCAAAAAGTAACATCTCAGTTTGACTGTGTATTTGATGGCTATACTAGAGAACTTTAATGGACTTGCAGTATAGGCTTCAAGTATCACAGCCCAATGTACTAGTCTCATAACTGTACGAATGCTCGTCTAAATAACCTGCTACACTGCCGGTCTTACAAAGATACAGCAATGCAACTGTGTACAAAACACAATACATCTGATAGAAATAAGTGACAAAGCACTTTGTTGTTGAACCTGGGCTAATATAAACGAGTGATGTGAACACAGCATGTGAACAAATGCAACTGTTGTTACTACATTTTCAAAACTGGCCCAAATATAAATTAACAAGAACTCTATGGCCAGAAAACCTTGTGTATTGCATGTGCAGGAGGATCTGGTGTCTTGGTTTGAGTTTACTTCACTCTTCGTTTTTGTGGTGGTTTGAAAGAAAATGACCCCACAGGCCCACAGTCAGTGGCACTATTAGGAGGTGTGGCCTTGTTGGAATAGGTGTGACCTTGTTGGAGGCAGTACCTCACTGGGGGGCGGTGCTTTGAGGTTTCAAAAGGTCAAGCTAGAACTAGTGACTTACTGTCTCTTTCTTCTGCCTACAGACCGAGATGTGAGACTCTCAACTGCATCTCCAGCACCATGTCTGCCTGCATGATGCCATGCTTCCCACATGACAATAATGGACTAAACCTCCAAACTGTATGCCAGCTCCAAATAAATGTTTTCCTTTATAAGAGTTGCCATGGTCATGGTGTCTCTTCACAGCAATAAAACCCTGAGACCTACAATTTTAAGCAACTCAGTTTTCACAATTTACCAACAAGACAGCTAATGTGGAAGAAAGTAGTCCAGATAAAAATAAGAAATCAGTTTCCCTCCAGATGCCTCCCAATTTGAGGAAGACATCTTATTTTGCTGAAACACAAAAGCACGTATTTGGTATACCATGAAACTTGAGTTCATTTGATAGCAATGTACTCTGAAAATCATTCGCTACCACACTCTGAACAGCAAAACCTTCATGTTATCTAACATGCATATTCCTCACTGAAGTCAAGCAGGGCAACATTCCCTTCTTGCTCAATTCTCAGTCTATAAACAAGTGTCCTTCACAGAGCCCCACTAGTGTGCCCCGGTGCATGTTGCTGTTCATCTTTTGTCCTGTTGCTTAGTGATTTCACTGTGTAAGAATGCCATCAATCATACTATTGAAATATCAGTTGGTGTTTCTGACTACAGTATGGCTATAATATTCCTTAAGGATAATATATATATACTATATACGTCATATCTAGGAATAAGACATAATTTTACTATCTGTGAATTCAGTATTAACTAATCAATAATAAATATTAAATAAAGTACCTTTAAGCACACTTTTAAAGCAGGGTTATGTATTAATCTATTGAAGAAGATATTGTGACCTAAGGCTACCAGAATGTAATCCTGTATTTCCCCAACAAACAATAGTATTTGACGAGTATCGTGACTCAGTGCAACATAAGTACCATGAGTAACTTAATGTCACTATATACTGGCTGTAATTGCTTATCTGTGATCTCAATACTCTACACCATGCCTGTCACCTTAGTGCTTCCAGCCCTTGGCGAGAAACATTCACTCCAGTCACCTTGCCCTGACAAAGCCATGCATCATGCCTCTGTGACCCCTTAGCACACATTTTATCTTCTCCATGAAACCTTCCCTATGGCACTGAACCTCAGCTAACTGATTCATCTTCGAACCTTTAATGGAACTGTGACTTTGTCTGGATTGTAGGCAACATACTGTTATTGAAAGGTAGAGCTATAGAGAATTTTCAAACTCCTCTAGCCCACACTCTGCTTTTACATCTGAGGACACCAAGACCTCACCGGGGATCGACACAAGGACATGTCATTTCTATGCCTGAAACATAAATGGGGGCCCTGACTCTGACTCTCTGCAGTCTCTGCTGCTTTAAACCAGCTACCATGAAAGTTCTCGGCTGACGTTGTTTTATATACATCTGTGAAAGTGTAAAATGAGAGCTACAGGCACACTGAGCCTCATTCTCTCCGTAGAACTGGTCATACTCAATCTATACATAAATCAGCGGGGGCAGTCAGGGGATTAGTAACTACTTGCTCCATCAGTCTCGCCTTATTACGTATCTCAAAACTGTCACCTGGGTCATCAAGCTTCAATCTGAAGGAGGAAACATTCAAACACACCTTTGACCTAATTCCCTGAGCCTTGATTCAATCCACTAGTTGAATAGGAGTACCAGATACATGAATTACGTTTTTTGTTTAGTTTATTTTTTTTTGTTTTATTGTTTTTTAATACAGAATGTCTATGTGTAGCTCTCCTTGTCCTGGAACTCTCTGTGTAGATCAGGCTGGCCTCAAACTCACTTAGATCTACTTGGCTCTGCTTCCTGAGTGCTGGGATTAAAGGAGTGCACCACCTCCGCCCTGATTAGGATTAGTCCTTTAACAGAATTCTTTGCTGGAATGTTGTGCTCCTACAAGACTCATTTATATGAGTTGTCACAGAAATACTTCAAAGAACAAAGGGAGAATGTATTATTGCACTATAGAAAAAGTTTGGGGAAAATTATTTGGAACTGCTTTGATATCAGCACAGTGGGAAAACTGGAAATGAGGCAAGTTTGCAAGTAATAATTATCATTCCCTCCAATCATTTTGCTATTAGAACCACTGGATACACCATCATTTAATTATACTATGCTTGATTGCATTGCCAAGAGGTCCGTTGTCTAGTTATACATTGGAGAATATCAGATGGTAAGAGCTCCTGGATTCCGTAATATACACATAAAAGAGTAATGTTCTCATTTCAGTATGAAATTACTAATATATACAACACAGTAGAGTTTCCACTTGTAATTTTTTAAACAAAATGTGAAAAATCATGGTTGCCAATATAATACACACACACACACACACACACACACACACACACACTCAGACCAATAAAGTACTTGCCACACAGACCTGAGTTGGATCCCCAGAATCCATTTAAGAAGCTGTGCAAAGCAGCAGGAACTTGTAACCCAGCCCTTGGGAAACAGAGATAGGTGGATACCAACCAGCCCAACCCAATCAGAGAGCTCCATGCTTGTGAGAGGCCTTATCACAGAAACAAAGTAAATAACTCATGAGGAATGTCATCAGAGGTTGCCCTCTGGTTTCCACAAGCGTGTGGACACACATACACTCACACACACACATACACACACAAAAGACACATATGCACATACAGGTTAAAATATGATGGGGGATGTAGTTGTACTAAAGTATTTTCATGGTGGGTGTGCAAAATCTATCCACATTTAAGCAGCCTACACTTCTATTATTGTCTGCTCCTTGCAACTTCCGGTGCCACCTACTGTTTTTCCCACCCACCTTCCTCCATGGGTTTCTCTCCTGAAGAGAAATTCACTGAATTTCCCGGTGCCACCTACTGTTTTTCCCACCCACCTTCCTCCATGGGTTTCTCTCCTGAAGAGAAATTCACTGAATTTCCCGCCACCTTCAGACATAATGGCAGAGCAAAACTGCCCAGAACATAACTATTCTGATACAGCTGCTCTGAACCTTGCTGAATAAGTGAATGTGGAAAGAGGAGCCTTAGAGAAAGTAGGACCCCCCCCTCTCTGTGTGTGTGTGTGTGTGTGTGTGTGCACACGCGCGTGCATGTTAACAGTTTTTCTTGAGGATCAGTTTACAGCTAATCAGAACTTCTGAGTCAGCTCTGTTAGAAGAACACCAAGTCTTTTCACTGAGGAAGATCTTGGTACTAACTTGGGTTTTTATTTCCAGACATTGAAGTTAGTCATGCAAATGCGGTGATATATATCTAATATAACAATGATACAGAATGGTACTTATACAGCACACAATTGTGCATTTCCCTTATTTAAAGCCTTACAAAGAATCCCTGTAACTGACAACCATATTCTAACCGAGCACATGGTGCTTCAGATCTGGCCCCTGCCTTTCTCTCCAGCTCTGTCTTCTAGGACTATAAGGAAGCACCCTGGCTGTAAGCAGTGTCTAAATACCTGCCTAAAGAGCCCTTCCTACCTTATTTGTACAGGTTCTTTTCTTTGAAGACAAAACTCTAGTATGGCATAGTCTTCAAATTTTTCCCCCGTCTTTGTGTCCCTAGGGCAATGCAAACCCAGTATTTACAATGGCATGTGATAAGTATTCCTTCATTTGTTTGCTTGTTATCTGACTTTTGGATTTTTACTATGGGCAAGGTCTAACACCATAAAGGTAAATCAGTAAAATAAATTAATGGTAATCAAACAGAACATTACATAGAAGGGACTCTGTACTGAGCAGCCATGGGGTGGCTGGTAGCTGGGTCACTAACAGCCAGGTAGCAGTAGGGCAGCAGGGACTGCTGACTTGGCCCATCATGTAGACACCCACGTGGGCACGTGGCACCCGATGCATTTTCCTCATATCAACAATGGAAATGGAACAGGGGAAGAAGAATTGATTTAGGAGGAGAGCCCTCATTCAGCCTCATACCACTGCACAGCGTGTCATTGGGATGAGACCTGGAACTACAATCATTCCATCAGGCACTGGGCCAAGTCTCAGAGCCTCTCAGCCTCACCTGCCCTCAGGAGGACCCGCTCTCTCCATGGGCCATGCCTGGTGACCATGTTTGAACAAAGGCCTGTGTGCTACAGAAGCCCGAGACCATCATGAACATCCAGGACCCTGAAAGCCAGAGGTTGACATGGAACAAGTCTCCCAAGGGTGTGCTTGTCATCAAACAGATCCGAGATGCCAGCCTACTGCAGCCCTTCAGAGAGCTCTGCATATACCTCATGGAGGAGAGCAACACGATCGCATATGTGGAAAAGACAGTGCTGGAAGACCCTGCTATAGTGAGTAAGGAAAACTGTGGACCAGTGAAGAAGTTCTGCACTTTCCATGAAGATTATGATGCCATTTGCAACCAGATAGACTTCATCATATGCCTTGGAGGAGACAGCACCATGCTCTAGGCCTCCTCCCTTTTCCAGGGCAGTATGCCCCCTATCATGGCCTTCCACCTTGGCTCTCTGGACTTCCTGACCCCATTCATCTTTGAGAACTTCCAGTGAATTAGGTGATAGAGGGGAATGCTGCTGTTATCCTGAGGCTGAAGGTGGTGAAAATGCTCAGAGACAAGAAGATAGCCATCCATTATGGCCTCAGTGAAAATGGCCTGGCCACAGAGGGCAGAAAGCAGGTCATTCAGTACCAGGTCTTGAATGAAGTGTTGATCAACAAGGGGCCCCTCCTCATACCTGTCAAACATAGATGTCTACCTGAATGGATACCTTGTCCCCACTGTGCAGGGGGGGCTGACATGATCGTGTCCATCCCAACAGGCAGCACAGTATATGAAGCTGTAGCCAGGGCTTCCATGGTCCACTCCAGTGTGCCGGCCATCATGGTTACACCCATCTGTCCCCACTCACTATCATTCGGGCCCATTGTGGTCCCCGCAGGAGTCAAGCTGAAGATTATGCTGTCACCTGAAGCCAGGAACACTGCATGGGTATCTTTTGATGGATGGAAGAAGCAGGAAATGAGCCATGGAGACAGCATCAGCATCACCACCTCCTGCTACCTGCTGCCCTCTATCTGTGTGTGTTACCCTGTGAGTGGCTGGTTTGAGAGCCTTGCCCAGTGTCTGCACTAAAATGTTCAAAAGAAGCAAGCTCACTTCCCAGATGATGAGGTCCGGGATGAGGAGGACAGCTAGGCCTCACTTCCCAGCCTCCAACCTGAACCCTCAAGCACTTGGGGGCCTTCCTTCTCCTGCTCTCCCACTGGCCTCCTGACTGACCTGGCCTTGACAAACTACATGGTTGTCCAGGCATCTGTGTCCTGCACACCTTGCTGGGAGAGCTTGGGTGAGCCTTTTGAAGGACAGGTCAGCTTTTTAATGTCGTTAAACCTCTTTTTCATTTCTATAAAAGCAAAATGAGAATGTGACTGGGTGTCCTACATCTCTCCCAAGGGCCCCCTGAGATCCCAGGTCAAGAATTCCCATAAATCAGTCTGTTGAAATTCTGAGGGGTCAGAAATAATTGATCTTCCCTTTGATAGCGAAATAAATATCTCAGCCAGGAGTTCTCCCTTTACCTGCTATGCTTTTCCCCAGGGTCTGTACCTTTCCCCTGCAGCTCTTGGAGTGACCTGGCAGCTTTGCTATGGCTTGGCAAGGCATGTGATGGCTAGGTGCCTCTGAGTTCAGCCCAAGGCCTCTGACTCTTTCCAGAGCAGACAGAGGAAACTCCTTGCTCAGCCATTCGGCCATGTCTCATTCCTCATATAGCAGGGCAGCGATTCCTGAGACGTTTTAAATTCTGTGTACACTTCTATTTCATTTTAAACTTTCTGAAGTATTATGTACATATTTTCTTGTACATGTTTTGTGAAGATTTAGAGGGGACTGCCTGTTGCCCAGTGTTTACATTATGCCCAGGCCAATTCAGACAGTCCAGGACAGGACTTCCACTCTTCCCTCACACAGTCAGTGGTCATAAGGGTTTTGAGACCAGCTCACTATTGACATCAGGCTTCAGGACCTGCCCTCCTTCCACAACAGTCTTGATAGGCATCTGAGCAGCAGCCATAGGGAGCTCTGTGTGCAGCGCATGCATGTAACCAAGTAACACACATGGGTGCCACACAGGCCCTGGAGCCTTTGTGGAGTCAGAGGTCAGCCAAAGCACCTCAGTTAGGCATCTGCCTTCAGTTTCGTCTTCATCTCTCATGGCAGTAGTAGGAAGGGAGGATTGCCCATTCTTTTGCTGGCTACCAGGGCAAAGTCAGGCTTCTGTCTCATGGTGCTCAAAAAGGCTGGCTGATTGCTGTAGGGCTGGCCATGCTGAGCTTTTTTCTGCCTCTTAAAACCAGGACCTACTAGGTCCTTGTTGTCACACCTCAGCACCTATGAAGTCCTAAGTGGTCTGGCGTAAGGGCTGGTCTGCTGTGGTCTCCTGTGCCCAAGATCTGTGCTGTTTATCTGGGATTATGAGCAGAGTAGGCCTCTGCTGTGATCCAGGGGAGAACAGGGTCTGCAGCGTGGGTCATGCATCTAAGAAGCAAGTGTTGACACGTCTAGGAGCAGCTGCTTGATCTAGAACACATGGAGTTTTCATGTAAATTCTTAATGTTTCATATTAATATCCTAAAATTTGTTCATTGTTAATGAAGGCCTTTTTATTATTTTCAGATTCTTCCAATAAGTAAACTTGTTTTTGTTTTTGTTTCTAAAAAGAAAATTATCTAAAAGGAACAGGGAGATGGAGGCTTGAAACATGAAAGAGGAAGAAGTGAGGAAAAGGGCGGGGATTGGGAGAGACAGAGAGGGGGAGAGGAGCCATCAGATTTCTCGTCAGCAGCTTCCCGTCTCAACACGCGGGCCCTGTCAGGCACAGGTGCTCTGTGCCTGTCACAACAGACAAGACAAGCTTCAAAACTGGCCCTGCCACTTGCTCTGTGATCCAGCATAAATTACTAACCTTTCCTACGATCTAGCTTCCTCATCTCTACACTGAAGACAATTATGTTCATTTCTGTCATACAGTAGTTACGAGGATTACACCAGATAATTATGATCTACCTGATACAGTGCCTAGCACACAATCCACACGCTGTGCACCGTCAGCTGAAAATGCATTTCTAGGTCACGCTGAGAATGACAGAAGACACTTTTTCCACAGCACCACAAGGCACGTACATGGTCTAGTTTTGGATGCTGGACCACCTACGTATGAACTAATTTTCTGGAGGTCCATACTGAACACAGAACGACTCTAAGCAATAATGACATAGCCTATTTGAATCCATTCTTTAGTCATCAAATGACAGCAGTTTCAAGCCTGATTTGGGAATCAACAAGATTTTGATATAACAACAATAATAATAATAATAATAATAATAATAATCTGAAAAATTAAGAAAGCAAGCAAACAAAAAAAGTCCCTTGAGAATAATAAATGAGTAATTCATTAAAGGAGGAGGACCTAGTCCCACACAGAAAGCTTTACTTAATGGAATTTGACCTTCTGGAACTTTATGAGATAACTGAGAAATCCCCAACCACATGGAGGTAAAATATTAGATTAATTATTATATCTCTTTGGATTGGATGCCTTGAACAGTCATCAGTTTTCTTGCTTGGTCACTCATTAACAATCATTGTCTTGACATCCTAAGTACGCTGGATGACTAATAGTTCCCAGCAGCAGCAACTGATGTGAGTTACCGGAATCTCTGTTTACTGGGTTATTATATAGCTACACCTAGCTGCATGGCATTATGTGATGTTTGACCTGAAGAGAATACAGTATCCTCCAGACTGCTCTCATCATTTCCCTGCACGGTGTTGCTTTTCTCTTCCTGTCTGCCTTTGCTCACACCTTCTTCTACAATGGACCTTTTTTCTCTCCTATTATTCAAACTTTATAATTCACTTAAGGTCCAAGTTAGTGCCCCGTGAACCAACAACATCACCCCAATAAAAAGAAAATTTGCTTTTGAGTCCATGACACTTTATTTCATTTTCCCTCCCATACCGTTTACTTTATGCCCTCTGCTTCTGTTAGTACACTTTGCACACAGTAAGCATGAAGTAAAAGTCCACTGCATGCAGAAACAGTGACCCACTATCACTAGAGCTACTAGAGATATTCAAACGCATACCCAAGCATGGCATCCCCATGAAAGGAAAACACCTTGTTTCCCAGGAGGGAGTTTTGCTTTATTTCCAGCAGCTGGGCTCCCTTTCTGCTTCTATGGCTGAGGAATCTAACTCTAATGAGAAAGGTCTCTAGGATTTTGGATTAATATCTCTTGACCAGAGAAATAACTTGATGTGAATCTCATTCATTGATCTCATTTCCCCGTGCCAGTGGCATCAGAATTCAAAATTAGAGAAATCTGGAAATGAAGGCTTAAGTTGGTGCTGTGGGGTGAAGAAAGAACACTCCACTTTCCCCCATGGACCCGATCTTGAGAAACCAGGGTCCTAGATGGACGAAAATGCATAAGGAATGAATCAGAGTTCAAGCTGAAGAGATCATGGAGGACATTCAATATCAGAAGACATTAAGGAATATTTTTCATTTTTATCAAATTGAGTAATGCATTATGAAATATGAAAACTTCTTTGACTAGAGGTGCATGTTCCAAAATGATACAATTTCTGGTATTTTAGTTTTGAAATACTTAAGAGAAAAGGGAGTAATAAAGAGAGATAGCAAGAGTGATAAAATATTAACATTGAAGTTTTCTATATCATTTTCTGCTTTTTCTTTTATACCCTAAAATATGTCTACACACACGCATACACACCTTTAAAAAAATAGTCTTTTAAGGCAACAGATGTCCTCGGATATGAGGATAACTCCTAACAAGGACTTTTATCTATGAGAGTATTAATCTCCACAATAAGACTTTTATCTGAAATGATTGAGAGGGCAGGGCTTCTGTTTACATTACCAGTCTGAACTATCTGGTTTAACTCAGCCAACTCCAAAGCAGTGCTGTGCTATGTGCTCTGTAAAGTAAATCAGAAAGCCATGTGTGCATCATGACCTGGAGAAAGAGCCTATGATTTTTAACCTCAACATTTTTCTCTTGGTCAAGATTTCAGCTTGTCCAATTCTTTGGCTTTTATCTGTGGGTGAGACAGAGGACAAAGTGGGTCAAATAGAGCTTAAAGAATGTTAAATTTCCTGGCAGCATACGTGGGAATAGCCTGGGTAGCAGTCAGTTATTCTGCCTGCATTTTTTTTTGACATCTGAACATTAAACAAATAATACATCTACAGAGTTAACTAACTAATCCTTTTAATATTAGACAAAGAATCAAGAAACCTACTATTTCCTCCTAAGATTAAATTAATATATGCAAATTTCCATTAGTGAAATAATCTGAGACACAAAATGGACTTGTATTTTAAAAATACTTTTGTTTCTGTGGCCCTACCACAGCCAGGGTGGGTCTGAGTCGATGTTGGGGGCTCCTGATGCCATTGAAGGCCACGCTGAAACCACGGGTCTGGGCCCCCACCTGAGTCCGTGGTGACATCTGAGCCCAGGTTGCTGCCTGGGACCATGTCCGAGTCCGTAGTCAAATTACAGTCAGGATCTGTGATATCCATGGCCCAGAGTGCCACCAAAAGCCACATTGATGCCCAGTGTCTTGGCCGAATGAATCCTGGAGCCATGTCGGGCTCAATGGTTCAACAGCAGCCAGGGTATGGGCTGATGTCCATGGCTCAGAGTGTCATGGGGGATCAAAAGAACCATGCGTTGAAATCCAAGGGCTGTGCCAAGTCAGTCCTGCCTCTCACTGGCCCCAGGATAGCTGACTCTGTTACTTGTTGGACACTATAACAGGAAAACTGGCGCCATCCACCCCCATTGGATAGCTGAGCCCAGCACTGGGAGAGATGGCCCCACCACACACCATGGGCCTAGGAGAGTTGGCTCTGTCCCTTACCTGAGGGGGTTGTCCCAATGACCCAAACCGACCACCTCGGCTACCAGCCAAACCCACATCCTGGATGTTGGGTTGGCCCACCTTTACAGCTGCACCATCTTTGACCTGCTGGGCAAATGGACTGGTCTTCCAGGGCGATAACGCTTCTCCATAACTCGGGGCAACAATAAGATATCTGAGAGGAATTTCGATGAGGGCCCAGCCCAGTGATGATGATGTACCAAAAGCCAGAGGCCTACACCAGACCAATGACTCGCTGAAATGAATATTTTGCAGTGGGGCTGATTAGACAGAAGGAGTATACTACTATGTGAGACACTGCAGCTCTCGATGCCGCTAGGATGAATGAAGAGTTGTTGGAAAGATGGTAGGTTTTTGTTGTTTTGGTTTGGGTTTTGATTAATTTGGGGATATACTCCAGGGGCAAGGGAGTGATATGGAGTGATTGGGAGGTGAGCGGCAGTGGGATACATGATGTGAAATTTCCAAAGAATCAATAAAAAATTATGTTTAAAAAAATACTGTTTGTTGTCTTTTGTAAGTTCCACCAGGGACATGAATCCTCAGACACAAGAGGAACTTTTCTTCCCTTTATTTCTACTTTTCCCCCACTGAGACGAGCATGCTTTCTTAGAAGTAACTATGCATATTTAGTGTCAACTTTACTGAATACCAGAGATAGCAAAAGATAACAGAAGAGACATGGAGGTAGCTTAATTGACCAGCCAAACACAACAGAATGACACCACATTTCAGGAAGGAAAATAAGTGTTTAAGTCTTAACACAAGGCTCAGGAAGCCACTTTATCCACAGCTATTAAAACAGAAAGAGTTTTACAGGCTTTAGGAATCTAATAACACCTAAACAGATCCAGGCTTTGAGAAATCACCTAAGTTAGCAGTTTCTGCACGTTTACAGAACTGAAACACTTTGGTGTACAATATTTTCAAACATTTTCAACTGATACATATTTATAACATTTATGAGAAATGCAATAATTCAATACACTTAAAGTACAATGACCTAATGAGAGTAATAAACATTTTCATTTCCTCAAACATGTGTCATTTCTATCCATTGGGACTTTTTTGCTTGCTTTAAAAGATACCATAAATGGTTGTACAATGGAGTCACTTTGCTTCATTGCACAACACTAGAGTAAGTTTCTCCTATCTGATTCTAGAGTGGTACCTTGTGGTGATACATTATTGTGAAAATAACACTTATATCCCAAGAGACTGGAACTTGTACTAACCTCACAGTCAAGTTGATAATACACCCTAAGATCACTTAAGATTTAGCCTGATATGTTGGTGTGTTCTCAGCCTATTTGTTTAACTGCCTTAAAGATAATCACGTAACAGCCATACTTTCTTGTAAGCAGCATTTACAATGTAAACTAATGTATAACTTTGATGTTAAATTATGCACTCTTGCACATCACTGACTCAGAGCTGTGTGTGTGTGAGTGTGTGTGTGTGTGTGTGTGTGTGTGAAGATAATCATTCACTGAAAATAGGCAAGTCAAAAGCAACCTTATGATGCTCAATCATACCACAAGGACACTTGCTCAACTACGTTCATAGCAGCTTTATTTGTAATAGCCAGAACCTGAAAACAACCTAGATGTCCATTTACTAAGGAATGGATAAAGAAAATGTGGTACATTTGCACAGTGGAGTATCATTCGGCTGTTTAAAAAAAAGGACACCAAGAAATTTGAAGGCAAATGGATGGAACCAGAAAAAATCATCCTGAGTGAGGTAACCCATACCAAGAAAGGCAAACATGGCATATACTCACTAATAAGTAACTATTAGCTATAAAATAAAAGATAACTATGCTATAATCCACAGACCCAGAGAGACTAGGTGACAAGGAAGGTTCGTGGGATCTCCCTGGGAAGGGGAAATAGAAGAGATTTTATGAGTGGAATGAGGGTGGGTAGGGATGGGAACATGAGTGATCAGGTTGGGAGTATAGAGGGGGAAAGTACTTAAAGAGACTACTGGAAATGGGGGGCATTTTGGGGTCAGATAAAAACCTAGCACAAGGGAATTCTCCCAGTGCTGTGGGACAATGTTGTTGTGCCCTGTAAAGATTTGTCACTTGTATTAGTTTAATAAAATGCAAGGCAGGAAGTATAGGTGGGGTGACCAGAACAAGAGAATTCTGGGAAGAGGAAAGGCTCAGTCTGTAGTTGTCATCCTGATGCAGAGGATGCAAGATGAGAAAGGTACCAAGCCACATGGCCAACAGACAAGAATTATGGGTTAATTTAAGATGTAAGAGTTAATAAGAAACCTGAGCTAATAGGCCAACCAGTTTAGAATTAATGAAGACCTCTGTGTGTTTCTTTGGGACTGAACGGCTATGGGACCAGGCAGGATAGAAACCTCTGTTAACATCACAGGAATCTACAAGATGACCCCAGCTAAGACTCCTAGCAACAGTGGATATATTGTTTTAACTGGCCTTCTCCTGTGACCAGATTAGTACCTGGTCTAATTGTTATCAGAGAGACTTCATCCAGCAACTGATGAAAACAGATGTAGATCCATTAAACTGAGTTCAGTGAATCCTGCAGAAAAGGGAGATAAAGGATTGTACAAACCAGAGGGTTCAAGGACACCCCCCAAAAACTCACAAAATCAACGATCATGGGTAAATAGGGGCTCACAGAGACTGAACCAAAACCCAAGGAGTCTGCATAGGACTAACCTAGGCACTCTGTATATATGTTACAGCTGTGTATCTTGGCCCTCTTATGGGACTCTTAACAGTGGGAACAGAGGCTGGCTCGGACTCTTTCACTGGCTTTTGGTACCCTAGTCTTCATTCTGAGTCACCTTTCCCAGCCTTAATACATGGGGAATGCTTCATCTTCCTGAAAATAGATGTGCCATGTTTTGTTAATACTTTGGGAGACCTATCCTTTCCTAAACAGAAATAGAGGAGGAATGGATTGAGGGGAGGTGGGAGTAAGAGGGGTGTGGGAGAGGGACTGGGAGGAGAGAAAGGAGGGGAGACCAGTAGGGTGTAAAATTAATTGATTAATTTTTTAATAAAGCAACCTTATATAACAAATGTCTCTCAAAAATATTGGAAATAGCATATAGATATTGTTTGATAATGGTATGTTTGTTGTACCAAGTGTTTTAGGGTCAGTTGAAATCAGTGACTTAATACCTTGTAAAAATCTGCTACAGATTTCTATAACATATCCATCATTGCTTCCCTATATGATGTTTTTTGTGCTGTTCAATAAATAAGACCAAGCCCTATGTTAGGGATAAAACACACATAGGCAATGGAGACCAACAAGATACAGACAGACTAT
>PVIU01024135.1:0-26046 GCA_004026605.1 Ondatra zibethicus
ATAGGTGGTTTTTAAACATAAGGCAAAGAAAACCATCTTACAAACCACAATCCCAGAGAATTTAGACAACAATACGGACACTAAGAGAGACCTACATAGATATAATCTACGTGGGAAGTAGAAAGTATAAAAAGACAAGATCTCCTGAATAATTTGGGAGCATGGGGACCTTGGGGGAGGGTTGAGGGAGGGAGGGGAGCAGAGAGAAATAAAAAAAAATTTAATTAAAAAAAATTAAAAAAAAAGTTCTTTGGTGTGGTGGTGCATGCCTTTAACCCCAGCAATTGGGCGGCAGAGGCAGGTGGATCTCTGCGAACTTGAGGCCAGCCTGGTCTACAGAGTGAGTTCCAGGACAGCTAGGACTGTTTCACAGAGAAACCCTGTCTCGAAAAACCAAAATAAAAAAAAATTGTTCAGTGTTTTGTTTCCTTAAAGCTATCTGTCTGTCTGTCTGTCTATTCTATCTATCTATCTATCTATCTATCTATCTATCTATCTATCTATCTATCTATCTGTCTATCAATTCTCTGTCTATATTTCTATCATCTATCTATAATCTCTTATGTCTGTTATTTATTATCTGTCTGTCTGTCTATCTACCTTACTACTTATCTACTTATTTTTGGTTTTATTCTCAATCGTAGAATGAGGCAACCTCTCATTCCATAAAACTGAATATGAATTCCTTTGATTTCTGATAAGGATTTCGATTTTTCGGGCAGAGCTCTTTAGTCACACATAAACCAAACCATAGCATGGACAGATCACTTTACCCACTTCCTTGTAAGGCAGGCCCCATGAGATAGAGTTTGTATGCTTGCCATTGTCAGGTTATCTGAGATTCTCAGCTCATAAAGCAGAAATGTTTGCTCTGGGTCTCTCCTTCAGAGGGTTCAGGCTCCCTGCTTATGTTCCTCTGGGGCTGTGGTCTCACCATACGTTTTACTGTGCATTTGGCCAAGGAGTTTCTGCCTCATGGTGGCCGGGAAGGCAAGAGAGGCAGGAAGACTCTGGGCTCTCCACATCCTCTTCAGGGGTCTAGCTACTTCTTTCATTAGGTCCCACCTTTAAAGGCTCAATTGTCTTCCCATAATGCCCAAGGCTATGGACCAGGTCTTTAACATATGGGCCCTTGGGACCCATTTAAGATGGAAACTATAGATGATAGAATACTAGGAAGATAGCTAATGAATTAGCATCCAGTTATTGTGTTTGTGTGTGTGTGTGTGTGTGTGTGTGTGTGTGTGTGTGTGTGTAAGGTAGATAGAGAGAATTTCATTATGGTGCCTCTTGAAACTGGCGTGGGGCTTAATGGGGAAACTCAGTGGTAGAGACCTTGAATGAACAACTCTGGTTTTTAATTTTTTACATCTTTTTTATTATTATTTTTAGCCTGTTCTTTTTGGACCCATTGCAGGAGTCTGGTCTTGAACAGTGATTCCTGTAACTGCCATCTAATTGTAACAATGTGTCAAAACAGCTCATTGGTTGTGGTAAGCACAGTCAGCTAGGGGCAGACGTTGACAGAGTTGAGTGTGGGAGCTCTCCACTGTGCGCCCTTCTCGCTCTTCTGAGATTTGGGCAAAGCCAACACTGACGCCTTTTAGCTGTGGCCTTGGCTTCTTAGTTTTGTTCTACTGATGAGCATCCTATTTACCATACTGGTGGAAATAGAATCAGGGCCAGTGTTTTGGAGGGGGACTTTCCTTTTCCCTCTCCCCTCTTTTTTTGTCCCTCCCTATCTACCCTTCTTCCCTCTTTTCCTTCTTTATTTCTTCCTCCCTCCCTCCCTCCCTTTCTTCCATCCATCTCCTGTTTCTCTTCCCATTCTTTTTCTATTTTCCCTCACGCTGAGGATAAAACTCAGGGCACACACTAGACAGTGCTATCCCACTGAGCTATATCCCCAGCCTCCACAGAGTTTTCTTGTTAAAAGATTGGAACATGAATATGCAATTATATCGGTTTGTAATTGTGCTTAGCTTTACTTTCATCTTACAGTTAGCTTTATTAAAATCTTCACATACTTCTTAAGTCATTTCTGTGAGGATGTGAGGACTTTGAGTCATCTTAAATTTTCAGGCTCCTGATTGGGTAATCTTCACCCATGAACAATTGTTAAGTAAGAAAATACTTCTCTTTCCCTAACCTCAACAGAGGCCCGCCCAGACAACCCTTCCTGCATCTCACAACTCTCTAAGTTTTGACCTTGGCAATGATCTTAGAGTGTTGCCCCTCCATTCACTATTCAGTCTCTACTTATCAAGAGTGCTTTAAATGTATGTTGTTCAAACCACAGGAGTCCGTGCTGTAATCTACTTGTAAGGAATGTGGGTATCTGCCAGAGATAACTACAGCCCTCTTGCTTGTAAGCACCAATAGGCCAGCCAGGTGACTTTGACAACTGTCCCATCCCTTGTAGGACAAAGTTGCTAAGATAGCCAAGAGTTTCATGACAACCCTTGACACGCTGCCTGTTTCTTAACTGACACTGACAGTTGCTGGTGTTTAAGAGAGGTGAGAGGTCAGAGCATTCTGATTGGTTTGAGTTCCCTTCTGTGTAGACTTGCTTCTGAGCCCCTAACTCCCACCCTGGGGTGCAGGGATCTCCCTCTCTGTAAGACTCTAAAACATGCTACTTGTGTAATCCTGCTCTTGACTGTCCCCATCTTTGGTTTCATGAGACCTTCTGCTTAAAAATTTTTTTAAAATGCTTATGTGAGTACGGGTGCCTGTGGAGGCCAGAAGCGTCTGATGCCCGTGGAGCCGGAGTTACAGGTAGCCATGAGCTACTGATGTGCTTGCTGGAGCCTACCTCAGTCTCTCCAGCCTTGGCACCTTCCGCTTGTAGCAGAGGTTGCTGTCCGTGGGGACTCGGCCTTTATAACACAAGGGATTTGAAGTGGCTGAAGGAATGAAAGGAGCCGAAACTTCAGAGTCAGGCTGTGTAATGGACTGGTATGTGCCCTGTTGAGATCTGCCTGTGACCTCACCTTGCTCAGTGATGGCAGTTGTACGAACTGGCTCATGGAGATTTCATTCTAGACCTAGAGGCAATGTTTATTCGTACAATCCATCCAAACTTTTGGGGCCTCTCTTGATGTGGTGGCGCACGCCTTTAATCCCAGCATTCAGGAGGCAGAGGCAGGTGGATCTCTGTGAGTTCAGTGCCAGCCTGGTCTACAGAGCTAGTGCCAATACAAACAAGGTCACACAAAGAAACCGTGTCCTGAAAAACCAAAAACCAACCAACAAAACAAACAAAAGGAAAACAAAACAAAAACCCCAAACTGAAAAAACAACCCTCAGGGCCTGATCCAGAAAGTGAGCGTGTGGTCCCGACATCAAGGGGCGGCTGTGATTTCAGATGGAATGGCTGACTCTTGCTTGGGAAAGCTTAGTTTAGTGAACTCTTTAGTCAGCACGTACTATTTCCCCGTGGTTTTGAGACTCAGAGGAAAAGACTTCCTTTCAGAACATACAGGTGAAGAGTTATCTTTTAGGAATTGCCTTGAGGTTATTTTTGTGTTTCTGGGCTCAGAAGCCAGGCTTTGTGCATGCTGGGTAAAAGTTCCACCACCGAGCTACACCTGTGGGTCTTAGTGCTTCCTCTTCAGAGGACTAAGGTGGACCACGCCATTGAACCGTCTTCAATTTCAGTCTGTCCTGGGAGCCTCCTTCATGAGTGTCTGGGATGCAGGGGCAAGGGGCTGCTCGAATATTTCCTAGAAGAGAAGGAAAGCTCAATTTAGAGATAATGACCGGGTCCGCGGAAAGAAACGGGGCAGGAGAAGGCCTAAGGACAGACATTGGATGACAGATAGGGAGAAAAAGGTCTGGATTGTAGGTTGGAGAACGGAAGTATGATCAGAATTCAAGGGCGTTTGGTGTATTCAGGAAGTGCCAAAGCTACTCAGAGGCATGGCGCTTTCTATTCCCTAAAGACTGTTTCTTATCTCCGAGCTGCTGGATTGTTAGTGTGGTAGGTTCAGATCATTTGCCACCACAGTGGCCTTGCCTGTGGAAATTCTGAAAAAAAAAAAAAATAGATCAGTTGTCTTTGAACAGACATTGGGCCATTGAGCCCTGAGGTTTACTTTCCCTCCAGCCAGCTGACTACATAAAAAGAGGTACTTTCTGTCTCTTCTAATGAAAAGGGACTAATGTTTGTCTTTGGTGTTAGGGTCTCTCTATGCAGCCCTCACTGGCTTTGTACACTTACATAGCTTTGGTTGACCTTTGATCTCCAAGCATTCTTTTTCTGGCCTCAGCCTACCGGCTTCTGGGATTGCAGGTAAGTGCCACCATGCCCAGATCTGGAAATGCACTTACTTCGTGAAAAGGTCTGGGCTAAGGTTTCCTATTCATTCTGTTACACGGGAGTATGTTGTTTTCAGCTTCTGGTTATATTGCTAACGGAGCTATGAGTAAGACTTTTAGCTCTGGGGCTTCTTATATTACCATGCTATCTCTTTTAAGCTGGAGAGCATCTTTATGTGGTAACAAATAACATCCCTCCATAAAAGCCTCGTTGGGTAAGTGACGTGCGTTGGTTCCGTGGCTGACCAGCAGTACAGCCAGAATTTTGGCAGGCCACGTGGATTCCAACCCTCCATTCCTGTCTACTCATTGATTTTCATGTTTCAAAGTGGGGATAACTTGAGAATATTTGGGTAAGTGTGGGAACACATCTGCTCACTCAGGAGCTTGGCAACTGTGTGGTTTGGCTTGTGCAGTGACTAGGGGACTTGTTCTGCACCATTATCCCTTGCAGGTGATATAGCAGGTAGGCCGCAGTGTTTGTGCAGTGCGAGCTAAGTCATGCCCCTGGGTCATGGGGTTTTAGGAAGGACATTAGCACGCTGAGATGTGGCTGAAGGAAAATGGACAGGAAACTATTCGACCTTGAACCTGTATCTTTGAGGAACATTGTCAGAGCACAGGAGGATCCCAAGAGACACAGCATAGCAGAGACTCTTTAGCAAGGAAATGGGTGTTACAGGTCCATGGGAAGAGGAACGTTAGAATTTCCTGAGAAGAAATTTGTTGGGGTTGGTGGAGAAGGGAGTTTTGTGAGCACAGCTAATTGCCGAGTTCAGGAGGGGCTGAGGTGAGATACAGTGACTGGACCCATCACAGGGACGCCTGATGGCTTCAAAGAAGAGTGATGAAGATGCCAGGAAGGGCAAGAGAGATTTTTAAAAATGCTTTTAAAGGTAGAAAGGAATGGGCTCTATTTGAAGACAGATGTGAAGAAACCGCAAAACCTGAGAAGCTGTAAGAGACAAAATGAAGTTAATCCGAAAAGGATGGATATGGAGTTTGATGGACTGAATTCACTGGGAGGAGGTTGGGGTTGGTGGTGAGCTAGACCTCTTCTCCGGTGCTGCTTACCACCACAGCCATGCGGAACCTTCTCACACTGCTTTCTGCACCTCATCTTTCCGAGAGTCTCAGAAGCTGCTTGGGATGCACTGGGAGTTGTAAGACCAAGCAGCTTTTCCAGGTCACAATAGTCTGAGCTTTGTACAAAGGGTTATTTGAGCTTTTACTCCTGGAGGGGTATGTTCTAAATTTTTCCTCACTTGGAAACTTCCTGTCTGCCATAGTAATTTGGCAGCTTACTATTTCCAAGGCTGAACCAGTCTCTGAATTGTAGGTCTGTGTTTGGTTTTCTTTACTGTTCTCAGCCTGCCATTTAATCCATGCATGCCCTTGAGTCCTCCCCTAGATTCGGTGTAGTTGGTTCGTGGGCTTCTCATCTTTTCATAAAGAGTGCCAGCTCCTTCCACCCTTCTTTTCCTTTTCTCCTGTCTTTCATTTCTTCTCGCCTCACTTTTCTTTCCAATGCATTTCTGGTAGCCCAGGCTGACTTCAAACTTGCTATGTAGCGGAGGCTGGCCTTTACTTCCTGTCCTTCCTGCCTTCATATCCCGAGTTCTGGGATTACAGACGTGTGCCACCATACTTAGTCAGTGCTCCAGTTTCCATCGGCCTTGAACTCACAGTGATCGCCTACCTCTGCCTCCTGAGTGCTAGGATTAAAGGTGTCCACTCCCAACACTCAGCCCCATTATCCTTCTTATACTTCTTTCACAAATGAGTCCATCCAGTGACTTAGTGAATGAAAAAAGAAAAAAAAAGGAAAGAAGAAGAAAAGGACATGGCTGCTCCTAGATATGATGAAGACAAAGGTTTACTGTAGATAAAAGGAAGAGTATAGGCAGAGACAGGGACATCTGGGAGTGTCCAGAGTGGACCTGACCAGACTGAGCTGGACCAGGTGAGGAGACGGGTAGAGAAAGAGAGGGGAGAGAGGGGAACCAGGTGCAGCAGCCAAGAGGGCAAAGGTACAAAAAGTGCAGGTAATCAAAGTGTTTGGATGATATGGGGACGAGCAGCCCAGCCCCCTGGGCTGGAGAGTTCTGTGTAGGGGGCCCAGTGTGCAGTCCAGGAAGACCCTGTAACAGGTACTGGCTGAGGGATGCTAGGAGAACCTGGTGGCCAGGTTCACCTCGCTAAGTTAAGGCACCTTCGCCATTAGTTCAGGGTTTGAGACTTAACACTTAGCACTCAATATTGTGACTCTCCCTTCACTGTTGAAAGCAGGGATTGCTGAATTCTCTGTTTTTGTAATTTTTTTAAAAAACTAATTTTAAAAATATATGTATATATGTTTTGTGTCTGCTGGGATATGTGCTTGTGGGTTGTCCTGGGGGTCAGGAAGGGGCGTTGGGTTCTCTAGAGCCAGAATCATGGGTGGTTGTGAGCTACCTGATGCAGGTGCCGGGCACTGAACGCAGCTGCTCCGTGAGAGCAGGAGGGGGTCCCGGTCACCGAGTCCATCTCCCCAGCTCTGTAAATGGCTTTCAGCGTGTGAAACCAGATTTGAGAGTTTTCAGAGGGGATATGGGAAGAAGAAAGTGAGTGCTTTGGAACCCCAGCAGGAATGCCTGGCTCTGTGTGCTGTGAATGAGCCATTTGGATGCATGTGACGTTTTATTTGGTTTTTGCTTAGGAAGATTAAGAATGACCACAGTTATAATCTTATCCCTTTCCTTCCTTTATAGTGGAGAAGACCAAGGCTCATCATAATTTGATACCTTGCTCAAGGACACCCAGCTAGCTAGTGCAGAACTGTTTTTTTTTTTTTTGACACAAAATCCGCATTCTTTCTAATTTTTTATGCCTTTTATTCTGACCATCTCTTCAGAATCAGTAAAACGTGACTATATTAAGGCTAGGCCAGGAATGGGTAGTGATGGTACACACCTTTAAACCCAGTACTGCGGAGGCAGAGGCAGGAGGATCTCTGTGAGTTTGAGGCCAGCCTGGTCTACATAGTAAGTTCCAGGACAGCCAATGAGACCCTGTCTCAAATAAATAAGTAATTTTAAAAAAGAAAATTAAAAGAGAAGGCTAAACACCCAAATTAGGTTCCTGCAGATGGAGTTGTTGATTGGTGTTTGAACACTGCAAGCATCTTAGGAATTCTCTCTGGTGTTCCTGGGAAGGTGGTATATTAATATCTGAATGGACGAGTTGTGGGAGTCAAAGAAGTTCTAGAGGGATAAATATGCAATGCTATTTTTATCCTAAAGATGTTTAAATTTGTCATAAATATTTCCAGCCAGCTTGGTGAGTAGTTTATAGCTGTGTTTACAAGTTTTAGCTTTTGCCCAAAGCTGAGCAGGTCACCATGCCAAACAGTTCGCTCACTCCTCGGAAGGCCGAGTGCGGAGCGTTAAATGAACTAGAACTGATCGTTATGACAGACCCCAGGTGCTGTGGTTTTCCTTCGGAATTTCTGGTTAGTTTGTTTTATTTCAGGAGTATCTATTTTCTTTCTCATGCAGCTCTCCTCAATCCCACAGCAAGACATAGTTTTCACCCCTTTACCCTGCAACCCCAACATGTGCCATGGTCTTGAAGGGTCCCCCGCCGGCTCTGTCTGGAAGTGATGGGATTTAAGGCCAGCCTTCCGTGGACCTTCCTGATTCAGAGCCTCACAGGCAGCCAGGGTCTCAAGTCCTTCACTTTAAGCCAGCAGCCTCCCATTTTACCTAGGATCACACTTGGTTTCTCTCTCTGTTTCTCAAGTTCGCATCTGTGGCTGCAGGAAGGGTGAAGGAACTCAGGCTGTGTGGATCCTCAAGTGCTCAGACCTGGAGAGCTGAGGCAGAAGGCCCAGGCAAGTGGGCTTGCCAGGTGCCTCCTTGGTGATAGTGTGGATAGCGTAGTGGAGGAAGCCATGACCTCGTTGTGTTGTTGGTGCACAGTGCATGCAAGAAAGTTTGTGCCAGCAGCGAAGCTGAGTCCGTTTCCTTCATCACATACTGATTTGAGGCTTTGAGCCAGCAGCAGCTGGAATTGTGTCAGAACTAGTGAGGCGTTGGGCATGCCGCCAGCCCTTAAGTTTTAGCCTTCATCTTCTGAAAGGAGATGTTGGAAAGAAAAAAAAATGGAGAAAGTCCTTGGATTCTAAAAGATAAGATTAATTTGTTAAGAAAGATTCTTACTACTTACTTTTATTGTGTGTGTATGGGCTCAAATGTATGTATGTGTACCACATTGAAATAAACTAAATTTTATGCCCTGGCAGTGCAGAAGCATGCATGGGCAGCCCGTATATGGCGGTTCTTTGAACTTGTCCATATTGGGTTTCATGGTCTAAGTTGATGAGGATGACTGACCCCTCTGCCTGGGCCCAAATGTCTGTTTGTGTGCCACATGCCTGCAGGTGCCTGTGAAGGTCAGAAGAGTCACCTGCCACCTTTGTGGGAGGTGCTGGGAACTGCCTTTTTAAAGAGTCTTTTATAGTCTCTCTGTGTAGCCCTGGCTGGCCTGGAACTTGCGTGATAGACCAGGTTGGCCTCGAACTCAACAGAGACCACCTACCTGCCTCTGCCTCTCAGGTCTGGGATTAAAAGCAGGGGCCACCATACTGACTCTACTCTTAGTCATTGAGCCATCTTGCTAGCTCTCAAGAGTAAAATTAATTTTCATTGCCATGCATGCCATGACTTGTGTTAGTGAGAACCCGGGCGATGTGTGTGACTCTTCCTATAGCTGATCATCTATCCATCCCTCCACCTCTCCATCTGGGTTTCTTTGAAAGGATTGGCTCGTAGATTGTGGAGGTTTGATAAGTCCAAAAATTTACAGACAAGCTGGCAGGCTGGAGACCCAGGGAAGGGTTGCAGCTCGAGTTCAAAAGAGGACTGCTTGCTGGTGGGAGCCTGTCTTCTATGGCATTTCTGCTTGTTTGGTGAGGTGCACCTCCTTTAAAATAGGCTTTTTGTTTCTTCTTTTTGAGTAGATTAAGTAATGCACACTGTTTCATTCTGTTCATTTAAATGTCATTACATTACATTGCAGTAGGTGTCTACTGCAAGTGTGGTTTTAATTAACTGTGGAAATTTGTGTTCACTTCCCCTGCTCATGCAAAATAGACTTCAAAGAAACATCTAAGCAACACGAGTGATATCTGAGCACTTTGGTTTAGACAAACTGGCTTATGAATAAACCACCACATTTACAAAGATGAACAAAGCTTGTTCACTGCCCACAGAGAACTCATATCTAGCAACCATGCACACAGATGTGCACATGCACTTGCACACACACACACACACACACACACACACACACACACACACACACACACACACGGGGGGGGGAAGGGAGGGAGAGAAAGAGAGGAATGTAAATACACAAGGCAGTATAGAGGTAGGACAGGCAGACATCTAGCCTAGTGGGATGGGGAGCTGTCTAAAGACCTTGGCCCTGGGAGGGAAAAGGTGGGTTGTATGCTCTGTAGTCTGTTTGGTAGAGGCTGGTGTGGGAGCACGAAGACTATCAACCATGAAAGCTGGAGCGACTGATAGACACACAGAGCAAATCATCCTTTGAGGCAGAGAGGCTCACCCTTAGCCTTGGTGCTGGAAGTAGAGCACTGATGAGAGTCGCTTCGTTACCTGTCTCTGGGATCCTTATTGCCCAGTGTGGTCGTCTACCGTGGTCACATTGGATAATTGCCTACTTATCTCTGCCCACTGGTCATCACATGCTATTACCTTAGATAGGACCATCCTTCTCCCTTACTGCATCCTCCAACCCCAGGCCGTAATGGACTCAGCTGTTAGCACCTGTTCAACTTTGGCATACTGGTGTAACAGGAGGCCCCTTGTTCATTTCCCGGCCACCCAGACTCCCGAAATAACCACACGGAAACTGTATTAATTAAATCACTGCTTGGCTTGTTAGCTCTAACTTCTTATTGGCTGGCCTTTACATCTGAATTTAACACATTTCCATTATTTTATATTTTGTAATTTAACCCATTTCCGTTATCACGGGCTCAAGACAGTTTCTTTATTAACCAATGGTATTCACAGCATACAGAGGGGAATCCCACATCATTCTGCGACCTCTTCACATAATCAGCTCTTTTTCTTTTCGTACCGAGTGTTGCATAACCATTTCCTTTGAATTGACACACTCCTCTCTGGAGGGGGGAGGGGAGGCTCACAAGAATCAGGAATCTAATGACACTTTGCAAGGCTCCGGACACTCAGGAAGTTGCAGGATTCACATGGCCCCTCCCTAAGGCTCTATGAACAATAAACAGTTGCTGTGGCAGAGGAGAGTCCCCTGTGGAGCCACCCGCAAGTTGAGCAGTGTGCACCAGAGGTGTAGCTTTAAAAGGTTGTCACACATGCTGGTGTGTGACAGTTGTCAGGCCTAGCAGCAAGGCATCTTTACTCACTGAGCCATGTCTTTAAAAATTTGATCCAGGAACACACTAAGTTGTCCATGCTGGCCTGGAATGTTTGCTTAAATGTGTGTCTATGTGCCATGTGCGTAGAGTACCTGCAGAGGCAGAAGAGGACATTGGGTCTCCTGGGACTGGAGTTGCAGACAGTTGTGAGCTGCCTTGTGGGTGCTGGGAGTTGAACCTGGGTCACTGAGCGATCTCTCCAGGCCTCCACATTTCAGCTTTGATATAGGCAAAGCTAGCAGGGAGGTGTCAGTATGGATCCAGAGATGAAGTAGGTGCTTCTACATCCTGGCCTGAGCTGAACCATCTCAGCTGCAACTGGAGGACTTTGGGGAGCTTGACTCTCCTCTGTGTGTGGGCGCAATAGGAGGGTGATGGCAGTCTGTGGGCTGGAAGCAAGAGGGTCAGCAGGTCAGTCTTGGCACCTTGGTCTCGCCTGAGGAACAATGTCTTCACGTCAGTCTTTCCTCTCCCTCAGGCAAGGTGACTGAGAAGGACAGGCAGAATGGTAGAAGGTCACTTTCCAGTGGTCTGGAAATGGGACATCCCTGATAAAGTAGGAACACAGGTGGAGAGAGTGACAGCTTGCTCAGTTTTGCTGGTGAAGTGAATGCTTGAGTCTTCTCTGGAATTGATATAATGAAACCCATGACCAGTACAGTAATACACACACACACACACACACACACACACACACACACACACACACACACACAGAGAGAGAGAGAGAGAGAGAAAGAGAGAGAGAGAGAGAGAGAGAGCTGCTCTCTTGAAGGAAATTCATGTCCTATATAAAGAAGTGGAGGGAACTCCTGCCAATTGAGGACATATAGGTGGCACTGTCTGGAAGACACAAAGCCTGGTGGTGGCTTGACCTTGGACTGTGCAGCCTCTAGTTTCTGTTGTTTATAATTATCCAACTCAAGGTGATTTGTTACACTAGCACAAAAGATTAAGATAGATGTCAGGCATTTTCCATGGCATTACTTCCACAGCTCTGGGGTCTTTATATGCTGTGGGACAATGGTTTGTACCCTGTTAATCATATTTTAATAAAACACTGGCCAGTAGCCAGGCAGGAAATATAGACAGGACAACCAGGCAGGAAGTAGAGGCAGGGCGACAAGAACAGGAGAATTCTGGGAAGAGGAAAGCTTGGTCTGCAGTCCTGATCCAGCCACAGAGCAAGCAAGATGTGACTGCCTTGCTGAAAAAGGCACCAAGCCACATGGCTAACATAGAAAAGAATAATGGGCTAATATATGTTATAAGAGTTAATAAGAAACCTGAGCTAATGGGCCAATCAGTTTATAACTAATGTAGACCTCTGTGTGATTTCTTTGGGACTTAAGGATTGTGGGAACCGGGCAGGACAGAAACCTCAGACTACATTTATACTTCTACTATCATTGTTAATATTTATTGTTACTGTTTGGTTTTTTGAGATAAGGTCTCTCTGTAGCCCTGCATGTCCTGTAACTTGCTCTTTAAACCAGGCTATCATCAAACTTACAGAGATTTGCCTGCCCCTGCTTCTGCTGGCAGCAAAAGTATATGCCATCACACTCAGCTTATATTTCTCTTTTATAGGTAAGGAGTTTGAGGCATTTGTTTTGAGCCATGGCCATCTGTGTATATAAACACAGTGAATGAGGACTTAACCCTAGGCACTTCTGACTGTCTAGCCTAGGTCATCTTGTGATATCTGTGCTACACATGTGATTCCGTACTGCCCGTGAAAAATCGTGTCTGTTGGCATGTGCTCCTTAAATGCACTGCAGACGTGAAGTCGTCTTCAGCCATCTGAAGCAGAGAGCATAACCATACACAGCTATCCTCAGTGCTTGCTATTGGTAACACCGTGTCTTAGGCACTCTTCCATTGCTGTGATAAGACACCATGGCCGAGACAGTTTATTAGGAGAGTTTATTGGGGACTTACAGTTTCAGGGGGTGAGCCTGCAGCTAGCAGACAGGCATGGTGCTGGAGCATTAGCAGAGACTTATATCCTAACCCACAAGTAGGCAGAGAGATGGAGGGAGAGGGAGGGAGAGGGAGAGGGAGAGGGAGAGGGAGAGAGAGAGAGAGAGAGAGAGAGAGAGAGAGAGAGAGAGAGAGAGAACACTGACTGAGAGGCATTTTGACTTTCAAAATCTGAAAGACCAGCCCCAGTAGCACAACTTCTTCAACAGGGCTGCACCTCCTAATCCTTCTCAAACAGTTCTACCAAGTGGGCACAATTATTCAAATATATGAGCCTATGAGAGCCATTGTCCTTCAAATCACCACACACCGTCTCCATTTTAAGCAGTTCGTCTTCTATCTTTGCATGTCCTTGCAGACAGGAGCTCTGGACATTGAATGGGCTGGACCTCATTGTGGCCATTGAGGATGTCTCCTATTAGTGGCCCACAGTGTTCATCCTATACATTCATCTAGAAGCTCCTGCCATTTTGTAATGTGTACAGCATGTACGGAACCCAGAGCTGGGTTCTGTGGGGTCCTGACATAATTCAACAGATCTATGAGTCCTGCTCTTTCTTTCACTCTAGAATTTAGAAAAGAAGGCAATGGGCAGTGGAGATGGCTCTGATGGGAAAGTGCCAGCTGTTCAAGTTGAACACCTGAGGTCAGGTCCCCAGCATTCATGTGTAAAGCTGGGTGCAGCAGCGCATTTCTGTGATCCCAGCACTGAGTAAGGCAGAGGCAGTTTGATCCCCGGAGTTTGGTAACCAGCCGGACTAGCGGAATTGATGAACTCAAGTTCAGTGATAGCCATGGTCTCAAAACATAAGGTAGAGCATCATTGAGGAAGACACCAAATCTTGACGTTTGGCCTCTGTATGCACACGAGCATATGTGCATGTCCACTTGTGTGCGCATAGGTGATGAAAGGAGACACATGAGAGCAAAGGGCGGCAAGAGAAAAATAGTATGAAGTGGGGGCAGGGAGAAGAAGGCAGAAGGGAGCTGGTACTTGAAGGAGAAAGAAAAGAAATTTAGAAAGTCAAGAGAGGAAGGGTCTCACACTCAGAAGGCAGCAAGGGCCATGATGTGGTTGTTCACTTGTACCTGTGATGGTTCAGTCCCTCTGTGGAGCTATGCTTACCCAGCAATGACTTGAGACTCTCTGTCTTATGGTGCTTGGGAGGCAGGTATCCCCATAGCAATGGCCAGACTGCCTCTGTCTTGGTTGGATTGTCTTTCATAACCCATCCCCAGTCTCAGAATCACCATGCCTGGAAGTGCCCTCAGATGGGTAGGTTCCCTAAGCCACTGTGAAGTAGACAGATGAAAACAGGCTCTCTTTTAACCCAACCTCAGCACCATCTGGCACGGGTTGGTTAAGGCAATCATTCAGTGGCATTTCTATTTTAATTATGTGTCTCATTAAAGTCAGTTTGGGCTACTTCCAACTGCTTTCTGGTCAGCTTGTTTTCTTTTGTTCTCAATTTCTAAGTTCTAATTAAGCCTTTGTATACCTCCAATTTAAAGCAGTTTGGAAGTTTTCTTAAGAGAAGCCAGTTACTAAATGAAAGTTTTAATCAAATTCATTTACGCATGGATAAATGATCTGTTTGAATTAGAAAGAAAGAAGCCCCCAGTAATTGGTATTTAAGTGGCAGAAGGAGGAGTTGGGGTCAGATTTAGAGGTCAGAAATTCTATTTCAAAGTCCAGCAATTCCAGCGACACCAAGGGCAGTGTTGATGGGTCTTGAGCTTAGTTAACAGAAGATTGCAGCTGCTGTTGCTGGAAAGGTCAGAAAACAGGATGAGGCAGCCTGAGCTGGGGTATTTACTGGATGAACTACTGGAGAGTCCTGAGAGTGAACTTGGGGGGTACTCTTAGGAGGAAGGGAAGCGACTGGGAGGACCTGGCAAGCTATGGGCTGGAAAAGAAAGGGAGTGACACTGGAGAATTATGAAACGGTGTGTGGTGAGGGCAGGGTAAGTGAGGGTAGTTGGAGAAAGGGGTCTTTGGGTAAGTTGGAGGAGATAAAGCTGTCTCGGAGTTGCTGTCAAGAGCCCGTGAGAGTGTATACTTTCTGGATGATGGTACAAACAGCCAAGCAGGACTCTGTTCAGGGAAGACGGTCTGTACTAGTGACGTTCCTGATGCTGTGACAAAAATGCCCTACAGAACCAGCTTAAGGAGACAATGAAAGAAGGGATTTTTTTTTTGGCTCATAATTTAAAAGGGTACAGCCACTGTGTGTGTGTGTATCTCTGTGTGTGTGTCTGTATGTGTGTGTATGGGGGCTCTGTGTGTGTGTGTGTGGGTCTGTATGTGTTTGTGGAGGGTTTGTGTGTTTCTGTGTATGTGTTTGTCTGTGTACATGTGTTTCTGTGTGTATGTGTGTGTCTGTGTACATGTGTCTGTGTGTATGTGTATGTTTCTGTGTGTGTGTCTGTATGTGTGTGTGTGTGCCTGCTTGGTGGAGGTAGAAGGGACTGTAATGCTGAGACTCCTCACATCCTGGTGGGTCAGGAAGTAGAGAGAGGCAAGCCAGCATTCAGCATGCATTTTCCATCTCCCCTTTTTATTTAGTATGGGACCCATGGGAGGGTGTGGCCAACATTCAGGGTGGATCTTCACTCTTCAGTTAATCCTTTCTGGATAAGCTCCACAGACACACCCCAAAGTGTGCCTCATTAATGCCCTACATTATTATTAGTTCAACCAAGCTGGCAGTCAAAATTAACCATCACATGATCTACTGATGGAGATGTTTAATGTTCCAGACTGGATGTCACAGTAAAATTAGCACATGTAAATTTTAGCAGTCATCAAAAGGAGGTAAAGGTTGGGGACTTTCCTCTCCCTCATGTCTTGTATAGAAATTTCTGTTTTATTTATCTTTCTGCTGGGAATTCCTGCATGCTAAATACTTAATGGTATGTTCATGACTGATGAGAAGATCTTTGGTGGGATGACCTTGCTTCTCCACAAAGTGTGTCTACAGCATACCTGATTGTATACCAATTGTCTCGTGTGCATACAATATATCTGATAGTATACTGATTTTCTCATAGAGTGTGCCTATACCTGATTGTATACCAGTTGTCTCATAGAGTATGCATACAGTATATATCTGATAGCATACTGATTGTCTCATAAAGTGTACATACAATATATCTGATAATATACTGATTGTCTCATAAAGTGTACATACAATATATCTGATAATATACTGATTGTCTCACCACCAGTGGCATCTTTATGTGTCGTGAATCAGCTCATCATTTGCTGTGAGAATGGCCATAAACCAACTTTCCCAGTATAAGTCGCTTTATCAGAGCCAAAATGTTAAATTTATAGGAAGGTTTTAGGCCAATAAGAACATTATAGATTAATCATCTGAGATCCAGATTTTCCTGTTCAGAGTGTTTTGGCCCCAAAGGTTAAGATGAGGGGAGGCACGCACTCAGTCTTTATCATCTTTGATAACCAGCACAGTTTACACGGGGAGCATTGCTGCACCTGTCTGTGCTGCAATAAGTATCTCTGTGCATAGCATCTCCATTAAAGGCTGTCCGATGACATTCATACTAGAGGTTGTCAGCAACTATCCTGTATCTGTCACAGAGCTAGTTAGTGGCTGTTATGGGGCTAGGGGAGCAGTGTGCTCACTGTAACACATCGGGTGTGCTTGGAAGGACCATCATGTTTAAGGTAGTAGCAACTCTTAAAAATAAAGATTTATTTTATGTGTATGCGCTTGAGTATAATATATGTGCACTGTGTGTGTGCACGTGCCTGTGGAGGCCAGAAGAAGGTGTCCAGTCTCCTGGAACTGGAGTAAGAGGCAATTGAGAGCTGCCTAATATTTGGTTTTGGGAAGAGACCTAAGCTCCTCCCTTGAGCAGCAAGTGTCCTTAACTGAGCCATCTGTCCAGAGCCCAGTAGCAGCTCTTAATTTTAACATGTCTATTTCCCATGATCCTTCGCACTGGTGTGTTTCTAAGTCAATAGTCATTTGAAAAGGATTGTGACGTTGGGTGTGCATTTTACTTATTAACCCTAACAGGTCTAACGTCTGCTCAGAAGGAAGTGGTGTCCTGGGGCGGGGGGGGGCAGGTCACATCCCAAACAAAATTGTAAGGACTTCTGCGTGTCCTGTTTCCCTGTATACAAGTATCCCCCTGCCCAACCCCACCGACCCTCCTTATAGAATTTGCATTTCTGGGAACTGGAAAGTAGCAGCGGGTAGCCCCTTTTGATTACAGTGTGGGAGGATCCAGCTCAAATCTGAAAGAGAAAGAGAAGAACCACCATAGGAGACAGGAAGTTTCGTGTTGGTTTAGAAGAGTTCTGGAGGTGTAGGTACCGCTTGTTGAAGTAGTGTCCCGCCAAGTAGCCCTTGAACTTGAGATGTATCCAGGGATGTCCTTATACACACCATCCTCCTGCCTCAGACTCTCAAGTGCCAGGGTTATAGGTGGGTGCCATGGCACTTGGTGAGACTAGCCTTCATGTCAGTTCAGAACATCCAAGTGTAGTTTAGACAGCTGCAGGGTGTTGCTCAGGTGATGCTTAGTTCTGCCAGCATACAGGGTGTCACTTAAGTGATGCTCAGTTCTGCCAGCATGCAGGGTGTCGCTCAGGTGATGCTCAGTTCTGCCAGCAGGATTTGGTGGAACTGGCATAGAGGTAAACAGATGAGGGAAGTGAAGCCCTGAGGGGTGAGGCCACAGCTTGAGATTTGGGGAAAGGAGCAGAAATGAGAAAAGGGACAAGCATTAGACAGAGCTGGCCCCTTAGGGACTGTCTCCAACAAGCCTGCCAGATTCTAGGAGACAGCAGGATACCCCGGGCTCTTGGTGTGTCTCGCTCCTTTTCTTGGTGGGGTTTAAAAATAAATTTGTTATCACAGCCATCTCCAGGTAGATCAGAGGCCTTTTGTTTGCTGCTCAAGAAACAGGAACAGATGAAACTTCCTGAAGATCAAAGACCAGATTGTTGGTAGAAAATGACTAATATTGGCCTGGTTTTCACTGCTGAGCTTCCACCCCAGCAAGGTCCTTGGGTTATGGGAGTAGCTAGTCATTCTCGATGGGTCAGTTAGATTGTTAAGGAACTTGGAGTTTCTTCTCTGTGTGGAGTAGCTTTTTAAGAGGTCAAGTTCTGCTTATAATTATAATTGTAATTATGAAATGGAATAAAAAGGAAATGAATGGTTTCTGTCATCCTCTCCCCGGAGTCGTGTAAGGCGCCTGTTTAAAGGAAAACCTTTCAGGGCTGGTGGGAGGGCTTAGCAGGTAAAGATGCTTGACAGCAAACTTGACAGCCCTCTGACCTTTCCACATGCACCATGGCAGTGAATGTATACACACACACACACACACACACACACACACACACACACACACACACACACACACACAAATGCAATTAAAAATAAAAAAGACTCAGGTTAAAACAGCTCGTTTTGAAATAAAATATCATCTTCTTCATCAACAGAGTCCTTGAGGGCGCTGGCATGAATATTATTTTATGTATGTGCTAAGACCTTATTTCTTCTGAACGTGGAAGGGCGTGTGTCCAGTGTGTCCATTCTATAGATGCAGGTCGGAAGGAAGGGGTGTGAGTAGCAGATGATGATCCAGGTCGGGCCCAGATTCTGTGCTCATTGCCACAATGCATTGTTTATTCTGAGTCAGAGACAAAAGCAGGTACTCAGCCTTGCTGGCCAGACTTTCAGTTGCTCTTTGCAGCCGACCATGAAGTTGCCCCAGGGCTACATGACACATTGCAATCACTGTTTCCAGCAGATGGTGTTGTGCCTTCGGTTTCCCTTCAGGACAAAGCTGCAGATTTGTTTTGAGAACCTAAGCTCCAGTACTGTACCTGGGAAGCAATGTCTGTGCTAACGGTGATTTGATTTCTTGAATGTGGTTCGCATTATTTTCACATATTGTTTATTCGTGTGAGTGTGTGCACCTGTGTGCATGTGGATGCCACAGTGTGCAGGTTGAATTCAGAGGACGATTTCCCTTTTTCCACGATGTGGGCTCTCAGGACTGGACTCTGGTCACCAGGTTTGGCAGCAGGCACCCTTACCTACTCAACTGCCTCATTTATTTGACTGGGTCACAGCATGGCAGGGGGATGGGAAAAGCTGCTTTTTGTTTGCAGAGGTGACAAGTGCATGGCTGGTGTCATTTTATAGCCTAATTTTGTAAGGGCTGTCTTAATATGTTAATCCTTTCTGAAGACGGTTTCCCCAGTGACCTAACCACCTACTTTGGGAAGTAGGTCCCACTTCCCAAAGGTTGCTGCATTGATCATGGCTCCAGCACATGAGCCTTTGGGAGACACATTGTCTTCAAGACAGTTTTTTCCTCTGAAAATAAAGCGGGCACCATCACTACCCAGAGGATGGGCACGGGTCCCCGGCATCCATTTAAATTTTAGGTTTGCACAGACGTTCTCTTCAGACCCTAACAAATCCAGACAGTAGCACCAATTGCAGTTAGATTTGCACAGTGTGCTGCCATTTTTAAGTTTCCTTAGAATCCTTTTATTTAAAAACACATAAACTCTTCAGAAGACCCAACAGTTATTAGCCCTGTTCTTCATTTGAAGCTCCAGGCTGGAAGAAGTGGCTGGCTTGGGTCGCTGGCTTCTGTCATGCAGCAGGTAAACGTGGCCCTCTGACTTGTGTGGGGGAGTTGCCCTCACTCTCTTCTGTACTGCTTCCCTGTGGCGTTATTGAACCCTTGGGAGCAGAGAGGAGGTGAGTCAAGTGATATGAGTGTTGAGCTAGTTTTCCCCTTGCTTTTCAACTCTAAAGATAGCGAAAGCCAGAAAGTGATCCCATCCAGTGAAGCAGAATGCCTGCCTTTACCAGCTGAGTACATGACTTTATTAAAGGCCAAGCCAAGAAGGATACCCTTCTGGAGCCACTAGTTATGGGAGCGTTGATACCTGTTGGAATCGTCTTAATGCTATTACTTTTCCTTCTGTGTTTTCTTTAGCTGTCTTCTTTGCGAATGCATGCAGTTCCAAAGAGTAACCTGCCACTAGGTTTCTGTGAATGAGACTGTCAAGGGACTTTTACCAAGAGGATACCAACAAACATCTGTTCACCTCGGATAGGGCTAAGATGATGGAGCAAAGAAATGATTGCACCCATGTGCAGTGCGGGGAACCAGTGGGTTTGTTGGGGTTGCTTCCAGGAACACAGGTGACTCACAGGTAGCTGCATCACTGAAAAGGTCACCTGTATGGGTGACAGCTCACAAAAGCGCGTGCCTGGAGCTTCCTTCCACATTCCCTGTATCCCAGGCAGTTCTGATAGAAAGTCTCCTTTGTCCATGGCGTTTGTAGCCTTGGGATGGAGTCTTGGGATTCTGTAACTTTCTGGGTTTCCCAAATCTCACTAGCTTTCTGAGTCTGATGAGCCCCCATCCTCCCTTAGGAGGAAGAACTTCAGTTTGGAGGAATGGCTGCTCAGTGGAGCTCCTCCTGTTCCAGCTTTATCTAGAGTTTTTATTGTTTCCGTGGTTCTGTCAATGTTCGGGTCTCATCTGAGCTTTACAATGGTCTTGAGAAGATGGATTGTTCCCACATCCTTTCTGCACCTCTACTTTTTATTTATTCTCCTTCCCAAACATTTATATCTCTCCATCCTCCAGTCTTTAAACTCTGTATTCTTAAATATCTGTCTGCATGGCCCAACTCTACAGACGTTCTCAGATTTTAAAAAGCTGTCTGATTTCTGGTCTACCTCTTCTTCAGTCAAACAAATTCAAACGTCCTTTTGTGTGCACGGTGTACAAGCTGCCAAGTTCATTTTGACTCAGTTTCAGGTATTTTTTTTCCCCCAGTGTGTAGTTCATCGTTTCTGATGAAAGATTCTATTAGATTGTGGCATCTTTTAAAACCGCCTTTAACCTATGATTGATTATCTTATGGGAGTTTGAGGTTTAAATCCTAGATTAACTATCAGAGGTTTTTGTTTTTTCCCCTTTATGGACGCAGAGGTCTAGAAATGCCATTTGGTGTAGTGAATGAGGATTCACGCTTTTCCAGGAAAGTTAGCCGACCTCATGTATTTAATCACCTCTGTGTTTTATTTAGTGTAGCCTATTATGTTGAAACATGCATAATTTACTGCATATAGTTTGTTTACTATAAAATATACCATTGCTATTAAATATACTATTAATTAATAAGTATACTCATAATACATAAAGTACATATTATATATGTATGCAATTATTTTATATTTTCTCGTTTACTGGTTTCTCACTGAAATTCTTGTTGGAATTTTCTTATAGCAAAATTTAGGCATATAAGGGCCTTGGTAGCTACAGACTCGGACAAATGAAACTTTTTACTTTATTTGTTTGTATTTTATGTGTATGAATTTTTGCCTGTCTGTATGTCTGTCCACTGTGTGTGTGTGTGTGTGTGTAGTACCTGTAGAGACCAGATGAGGGCATCAGATACTCTGGAACTAGAGTTACAGACAGCTGGGAGCTGCCTCCCATGTATGTGCTAGGAACAGAATCTGAGTCTTCTGTAAGAGCAACAAGTGCTTTTAACAGTCAAGCCTTCTTCCCATCCACTCTGGGTTAGCTCTATGAACAAAAGTTCAGGTGGCAAGGCTGCAGGCCCTCCATTGGTTTGGCAAATATAGTACGAGGTTTGGTAAGTATAGTGTGAGAAATTTTAACCTCCCTCCAGTACATGTAGTAATTTCTCTTCTATTTTCCTTCCTTAAAGTTGTAAAAGTGTTTCCTACTGTTAGTGATATTCCTTGATTGGATTAGGAGGATTATTATAATGCTTCCCATTCAAGTGGAAAGTGAGGACTGGATCTGGACACAATGTCTGTGATAATGAACAAGTGTCACCTGACTCCAAGAGGTCACACTTTTCATGAAATCACCAATGGTTCTAGAACATGCATGGTCACACATCACACTTGTGACAAAGGTTTTTTGAGTATCTTGACCAGGCCCCATCAGCTTAACATTGTCCTTCCAGATTACAGGACCCCGAGTCCCCAGGTCTTGACTCTGTCCCCCTTCTTTGAAAACTCCCCCTGACATGCTCCCCACCTAAAGAGGCTTCTGAACGTAACCTTCATTCATTCTTTCCTTCATTTGTTCAGGAACATTATTGAGACCCTAATGGAGACGGTAGGTACTGTGGATGTTAGGTAGCTCTTTCTTTGGAACTGAAGCATCCTGACTCGGAGGGAAGAGGGAATTCAAAAAATAGGAAACTTACAAAATTATTATAAGACCCCAAAAGTTCATGAAAGTAACAAAATTCACAGTGCTCTTCCCAAAGGTCACAAAAGTCACAGACAATTGCTAGAGTAATCTTTCCGGTGGAGCTGCCTGCAAGTTGGGAAGGGAGCTAGGGCTGTAACTTTTGTGAATTGTTCCCTGATTCAGGGTAAGCTTTTGGGGATGCAGTGGCTTGAGAGTCATGCATGCTCCAGTGAGCAACCCCTGGTCCATACGTCTGCAAATCATCCCAGTAAACTCATTAATTTTCCAATCTAGATGTGAGGAGAACTGTTCCTCTGGTTGGCCTTGGTGCTCCATGAAGAATGAGTAGACATTCGCCAGTGTCTGCTCAGAATAAAAGCCTGTGACAGCTCCACTGAACGAAGCGTGGCCTCCACCTTCTGGAAGGGTTCTCTTAAGTAAAGAGATCACTACAGAAGAGTGGGAGAAGAACGTTCCTGTGGACACGGAGGGTGCTATGCCAGCAAGGCAGCATGCTTGTTATCTTGGGACTGAGAGCTTCTAGCAGGAGGTGACTCTGAGTTGAGATCAGGACTAAGGAGGAGAAATGGACAAAGCCAGGGGCAGCAGTCAGTTGGGTGGCTGCTGGAGGTATCGTAGGTTACCATCCTGTCTTGAAAAACCAAAAAAAGAAAAGAAAAGTGGCTTGATGGGAGGGAGGGAGGGATAGGGAGGGAAGTGGCTGGATTTAACATAGGCAGAGAGGCCCAATATATACAGTGTGAGGAGACTGAGTCTGTTTAGGTGGGTAGAAGAGAGAGTGCAGTGGTTGTCTGGTTACTCACATAGGAGGACTGAAGAAGCAAGGGGAAAGCGGTGAGCTGCTGTAGATGGAGTGAAATGGATGACTGTGGCTTTTCCAAGTGAGAATTTCAGGAGGACAGTAAGGTATATATTTGCCTGGGAATTTGGGAGAGACATCTGGGTTGAGAAGATAATTTGAAAGTAATAACTAGGTTTTGGTGACATAGAAGTTATTGCTCACCTTGCCTTTGTTTATTTATTTTCTTATTCATTCATTTGTCTATTTATTTATTGGTCTATTTGTTTATTTGTCTATCTATCATCTGTCTGTCTGTCTCTCTATTTATTCTTGAAACAGTTTCTTTGTGTAGCCCTGGCAGTCCTGGAACTAACTCCGTAGACCAGGCTGGCCTCTGCCTCCCGAATGCTGGGATTAAAGGCATGCACCACGACCACCTGGGTCACTTTGCCCTTATAGTGTGGCAGAAGAAAAGCCTGGCCTGGCATGGGCCTTGGGAAACAGCATCCTCAATGTAGAGGAAATAAATTTCAGTAACCAGAAAGGCAAGAGAAGAGGGACAGGAAAACGTGGCTCCTGTGTCCAGACGAGCAGAGTTATGTGAGGGAGCAAGCAACACTAAGAAGTCCCAGTGCTCACTGGCTTTAGTAGACTAGGAGAGTCTGGGCCTCAGCCAGAGCAGTAGGATGGTGTGAGTGAAGGGAGAAGGGTCAGTGATGGAGTCTGATTGTAGAAATAGAAAACCGCACTGAGTATGGTGGCACACACCTGTAATCTCAGCATTTGCTCGCTGAGGTAGGAGTTGTAGGCTAGCCTGTGCTACCAAGACCCTGTCCCAACAAAACAAACAAAACTTCAAATAATTCCCTTTCTCCTGTAACCCCAGAGAGCTGAGAAGGTTGAAAAACTAATACACACTAAAGAAAAGTTTACTTACTATTGAAAATAAAATTAACCTATAGTTGATCATCGTGCCTTTGCAACTGAGGAAGGGATGATTTGTAGTGGCGTGCAGTTGCTTCGACTCCTGGTCCATGTTGATTTCCTTTTAAATTATACACAAATATTTTGGAGAAGATGATGATGTACCAAGAGCTCAGAATAGCGTAGCTCCTGGGGAATATACATAGTGAAAGTATCCTCTTTTGACAGCTGCCCTCCTCCGTTCCTCAGCGGCCACCAAGCCTTTAGGTCCCTCTGCTTTTGGAGGCGTGACAGTTGTGCTGTATTCCAGCTAGCCCCATGAGAGCTTTGTTTTATGAAAACTGAATGACAACGTGCTTTATTTTCAAATTAAACCAAATTAAAATTAATTTTGTTCTGAGACTTTTGGAAATTTCACAACATATTCTGAGATAATTGGTTTTGCCCCTGGGTATTGCATAAGACAGCAACCCTAGCTGTGCTTTTTCCCTTTGTCCCTAAAGGTCTCACTCAAGCTAGACTATAATAGCAATTATTATTATTGTTGTTGTTATTATTATTACTGATGGTATGACTTTGGAGAAATTTACTTCAGAATGATAAAGTTTTATTTTAAGTTCACTAAGAAAAAGATTGTTCATAGTCAGTTTTCGTTTGTTTGTTTGTTTAGGAGACAACAAAGGTTATGGAGCAAAGAGGCCAATTGGGAGTTTTTCTTTCTCTTTATCTTATTTAACCTTCATTTTACCCACTGGGAAAACTCTGGTGATAGTTATTCTGACTGTCTAATTAGTGACAGGAAACAGCTAAACACTTGCAGAAAGAGAGAGAGAGAGAGAGAGAGAGAGAGAGAGAGAGAGAGAGAGAGAGGGAGACTGCCCTGTTATATTATTGATGCTGGTTGGACTAATTTTTAAAATTAATTTTTACATTTCCAATGTAATTATAAATACCTAAGAATTTAAAAATAAAGAGGAGATTAGAAATTGTGTTGTGAATGTGTGTCTTAAAAACACAATTATGAACCCAAATATCATTTGGAAAAGCTGGTGGGCCAATTGCCTTTTTACTGTAGGAGTTTATTATTTGGTAGGGTGTTGTGATTTGGGGGAGGTCTCTGCCTCCTGCCCATGATTTCTCGTAAGGGTTGTTCCAAGAAACCTGTGGCCTCGAATGAGAGCCTCTGAGCATCCCTCCTCCATTCAGTGTCAGAAAACGGCTCAAAGGAGCAAATGAGAGGCTTGTTGTGATATCTAGCGTGTGCTGCACGTTTAATGCTGTGTTCACCACTGGACATGCATTAGCTCTGTTACGTGAGAGTAGCTACACTCTTGCCATTTTTGTATATATTTTATGTATTTCCATTTGCTTGTTTATCTGTGTATGTGTTTATGTGTGTGGATTCCTACGCCATGTGGGTCCTGGGGATTGGACTCAGTCCTTCAGGTTTGGCATCAGGCATCTTTACCTGCTGACCGTCCTCCCGGCCCTAGTCTCACTTTACAGAGACACAGGCCGTATGAGGTTGTACCAGGGGACAAGGTGGCTTCTGTTTCACTCGGCCACTTTTACAAGTGGGCCATTGCTCTACTGTCTCCTGCTTTCTGCCAATCCAGGGACTGTGCTCAGCACATCTGGGCCGTGTTCCCCCTCTGCTGTGAACGCTTGAAGATGTTAGTCTAGTGACTGCAAAACTCCCTGGCTGGCAGCCAATCAGCCATGCGCATGTGCTCAGCCACTAACCAGGAAGTTGAATGTAGTGCACCCAGGTTTCTCACCACCAGTTGATTGAAAACAACTGAGCAGATTCCTGCATCTGATGCCAGCCTCAAGGGGTGGGGGTGGGGAGACACAGTCTTACATTCAGCTAGAGGGAGTTGAAATGGAACCATTGAACCGAACTAGCAGGACTTAGAATCTTGAGTAACCACATCATTCAGTGGAGCCAGGATTTTATCTTACAGCCAAGACTTCCCCAGTGAGTAAGTATGTGTAGAAAAGTGATCTGTATGATGTTGTTTGTAACAACAAAAGCTGTAAGCAAATGAGAAGCTGTAGAATGGTTGAGTGAATGATGTCATGTGCATAACATCCTGGACAACTGACACAGTACGCTTTGCCTAGATACAGGACCAATTTGAAAATAAGACCCAAGCAACTAGCAGCAGAGCTAAAATATTACTTTAACAATGATGGCATCACAATAGGTTTACTGACTCTTTATTGCTTCCTCCTCCTCCTCCTCCTCCTCCTCCTCCTCCTCTTCTTCTTCTTCTTCTTCTTCTTCTTCTTCTTCTTCTTCTTCCTCTTC
>PVIU01024136.1:0-10075 GCA_004026605.1 Ondatra zibethicus
AAGGATGAAGCTTTGCCAGGGACTTTAATACTGAAGGCTAAATATCCAACAATTTCTTCAGATGACCTGCATTCAGAACCCATCTGAAGTTATTCTTTCTAGGTAACTGAAATACTGTTTTGAGGAAAAGTTTATTCTTCCTTCTGAACATACGTGCAATTACCCTGAAAGAATTCAAACAGGTTTACCTCTACTTTATCTTATTATCTCCTTTTCAGAAATGTCTGGGGTTTCCTTGGAAGAAATAGAGATTTTAATTCTATAACTGGAGAGAAATACAGGACCCTGCCTAACTGTAAGCATTTCCAGCAACTTTTTCACTAGCTTGTCATCATTTCATCAGTAAGTTGACATCTGTAAACGACAGACACTATATTCAATTTCTCACTGCTTAGATGAGCAAAGTGGAGGCACTGAAAGGAACACAGAGAATCAGTGTTCCTCTATGTATAGGTGATGTGACATCTGAAATGGGGAAGGAGGGGTAAAGAGTGAACACCCAGCAGACAGTACTAGAAATCCCACTGGTCATTTGCTTTATCACTGGTCGACTGAGTACATGAGAACGATGTAATACTGCTCCCAGGACACAGATTTCAGAGAAAAATAGTGCATAGGTGATAAATCAGTAAGGAAACTGTGTTTCAGGAGCCAATTGTCATACTGCACATTCTACCTCTCTGTTTTGAAAACAATATTTATTAGTTTTTAAGTTAATACAGTTCTTTTTAACCATTATTTCTTTTGTTGAATACCTTATAAAATAACAATTTTTTCATATTTTAATTAATATTTGAGGATTTATTCATATACACATATAATGTATTTTATTCATGTACACCCTTCTCCCTCTAAATCCTCAAGATCTACTTCCACCTTTCAACCACCTCCAAAATTCATGTCCTTAAAAAATTAACCCAATTAGTCCATTTACACTGTTCATATACTGTGCTGTGAGTTCGTCAGTGTTCACATGTCCAGAAGACCCTGTTCCACCCAGTCCATTCATACCTCAGGCTCAAACAATCTTTTTGCCCTCCTTCAGATCGGAAGGGAGAGGTGCGATGTCCCATTTATGGCTGACCAGTTCACAGATGTTTGTTTTCTGCACTTTCACTGAGTATGAGTATCTGTGCCTTCTGGGTAAGACAAAGGACTAGAACTTGTTGGAGGGAGCTGCTTGTTCATCCCAGCTGCCCAGAACCAAAATAATCAAACAGAAACTATATTATTTAAATCACTGCTTGGTCCATTAGCTCTAGCTTCTTATTGGCTAACTCCTACATCTTATTTTAACCCATTTATATTAATCTGTATATCACTATGAGGTCATGGCCTACCAGCAAAGTTTCACATGTCTACCTCCAGCTACAGATCCATGGTGTCTCCTGACTCCACTCTTCTTTCTCCCAGCATTCAGTCCAGTACACTCCTCCTACCTAAGTTCTTCCTTATCAATAGGCCAAGGCAGTTTCTTTATTCATTAACCAATAAAAGCAATACCTAGACAGAAGGACCTCCCACACCAAGTACTCATGTTGGGAAGCGTGGTTGATTTTAGTTAGGGAAACAAAGAGGGCAGGAACATGTGAACACTCCAGATGAACCATGGTGAATGAATACTCTTAATTTACACTTTGAAGCTTGAAAGCCTGGATGTGACAACCTTTCTGTGCTGTGTGATCCAGGCTTTGATGCATTCTGGCTGAGGATCTTAGGGTTGCTTTTCCAATATTAAGGCCACACACCACTTTATCTTCTTATTCTTACTTTGTCTTCTTCCCATATTGGAAAATTTTATGACAATAAAAACAACAGTGTCTAACACTTTCTGGGAAAAGTACTGTGTGAAGACACTACTTATAGCACAGTATTCAAACTTCCCAATCGATTTAGAAAGTCAGGAATAGAAAGTTCACTAACAATGACAACCCAGATTTCTCAGCTATGCAATTTTATTTAATGAATGCTCTTGAAACTTTTGATAGTTGCTTTGAAACATAAGGGTAAAATAAAATCATTGTTTTATGTTTTTGTATTGTGTTACTTTGGTTTATATAGCTGTTTTGTCAAGACTTTTTGACACAGACCATTTTGTAATAGTAGAATACTATAAATTGCTTTATATGCTTAGACTTTTATGAGTTTAGCTTGTTTTCAACTGATAGAAATGTTTACTAAGTAGGTGGTTATATACCTCAGTGGCATAACATTTCCCTAATATCTGTGAGGCCCAGTAAAAACCAGCTCAGCAAAAATGTTTAGTAAATGAAGTAAAACTACTTGGTACAAAGCTGTTGTTCATGGTAGCTAAGGCAACAGAGATGGTTAAGTGGGTAAAAACAGCTTCTGTGAAGCCTAAGTCTGACTGGAAATTGCATGATAGAAGAGAATGCCAAAAATTGTCCTCTGATGTGATCCAACATGCCAACAAACACAAATATGTAGGTTAACAAGTTAAACAAATAATTAAAATAAGGATGGCCAATGATAAATTAAAATAGCAAAATATTGATTATCACTTTCACAGAGGAAGTCAAGCAGGAGAGACTTGACATGCCAAGTTCAGAAGATCCAAAGAAATGTCTGCTGCAACCCTCCTTTCCTGGTTTCTTCTCTTGAAGAATTTTGTTCTTACTGAATTAGCAAGCAGAAGCTTCTGGTTTGATATCAGAAAGACTTATGATAGAATGTTCTTAGACAGCAACATTTTCTTCACAGCCTACCTTATTCTCAAAAGTTCAGCTAACACTAGAGTGTGCAGTAAAAGCATATTAAAATCTTGTAAATTTATTGAGTTATTAACTATTTAAGAATTTTGAATTGCAGTAAGTGGTAATGTATACTTTATTTCATGGAAGATAAAGACATTATCTATATAAAAATTGGGGTTGGGGATAGAGAGATGATAGCTTGGTGGTTAAGGGTGTGTATTGCTTTTTCATTGGAGCAACGTTCAGGTCCCAGTACCTACATCTTGTGGCTCAATACTGACTGTCACTCATGTGAGTCACAACTAATAGTAACTCCAGCAACAAAGGATATACTCGCCTCTTCTAGCCTCTTCAGGCCTCATGTATGCATATTTCAACACAGACACAACAGAAGTTAAAAGTATTTTTAAATTGAGTATTTCTTGTTTGTGTCAACAGAAATAAAACTAATGTTAATAACAATTAAATATCTTTGTACATTGTGATAGGGTTATGTACAAATAAGCCCACCTTAAACTGAAAATACTGAAAGTGGAGATGTTTATTCTGTCTTGCCTACATGAATGTCACTAGATTATCAAATCTTTATTTTTTTTATTTTTCCATTCAAAAATTTACACTTCGTCCCCTTCTCCCATTCCCCTCCAGCTCCCCCACTAACCCGCAGTTTGATCACATGTTCATTCAGTCCCGGTCCAGCTGGATTTGGTGAGCTCCCATTAGATCAGGCACACTGTCTCATTGGGTGGACCAATCCCTCGCGGTCCTGACTTCCTTGCTCATCTTCTCCCTCCTTCTGCTTTTCAACTGGATCTTGGGAGCTCAGTGCATTGCTCTGATGTGAATGTGGGTCTCTGTCTCTATCTCCATCCATGGGATGAAATTTCTATGGTGATATTCAAGATATTCATCAGTGTGACTATGGGACAAGGCCAGTTCAGGCCCCCTCTTCTCTGCTGCCCAAGGACCTAGCTGGGGACATCCCCGTGGACACCTGGGATCCCTTCTAGAGACAAGTCTCTTGCCAACCCTAAAATGGTTCCCTTAATGTAGATATCTTCTTCCCTGCTCCAATATCCACCCTCCATCTCCACACTCCCACTCCCCCAAGCTCTCCCCAGTCCTTCCCTTCTCCCTTTTCCTTCCCCTTCTCCCCTTCCCCCAGCCCCACTCTCATCCCTACCCCCACCCCCGTGCTCCCAACTTTTGCCCAGCGATCTTGTTTGTTTCCAGTTTCCAGGAGGATCTATATATGTTTTTCTTTGGTCAAACCATTATAAGTCAAGATATTCATTGTAAGTTTAATGTAAAAATAAACAAGGGAAGAGATTTTATAAGGGGTCATAGGACTATTCCTTCTATCTACCATTATATCCACGGCAACCAACACAGTATTAGGATTTGAATAACTCATATAAAATAGCCAGGGCTCATCTAGAAACAGAACCGTCTTTGTCAGGAAACCCAGTAAGTGGTTCATGTGTGGTCTTTGCATCTGTGTTCTTTCTTCTCACTTACCAGAGAGTACAGATGCTTTATTATGTGAGATGTAGCTGTGATACTGTGTCTTCATTCCTCACCTATGCTAATCTAAGTATAGCGGGCATGCATGAATAAAGAGTGTGGTAAGCTTTCTTGACTGAGGGTGAGACTACACAGAATCAACAATCACTGCAGCTGAGCCAGAGGCCGGCCGCTCTGAGCATACGGATACTGAAGACTTGGCAAACAATTATAAACTAAAGACAAACCCTGAAGTCACAAGGCAGCCCATACCCATAGAGGTTCTACAGAATTCCACACTCATCTCTCTGCTTATCCTCATTCTTCCTGTCAATATGCTACTTAGCACTCTTGCTTTCAAAAGCCTCTTACAATTTAATGATATCTGAATCATATCTTCAACATAAACCACTATCCTGAGGTCTGAATCCAAATAACAAAATTTTGTCACAACAACAAGCTAACACCATAATTATAAATCCCAATTTTCATGATAATCTTAGTTTACTGTTGTTAATCCAGCATCCTGTATGTACATTTTCTTTTTAAATAAGTATTATTGACAATTAATTATTCTTGGGTAGATTTAATAGGATTCCATTCTCTCTTTTCCTACTTCTTGTAGGGTAAAATGGCTGAAGAAAAACAGTCTCTCTTTGGCTTGACCCTAAGTTCAGACATTTGGAAATCCCTGCCCCACGTTGAGTCAGCAAGCAACACTTCTGGCCAGCCACACTGTAGTTTTCCATTAGCTCACTGTGCATGCTTTGAAACCCCTATGAAAGCCCTTCCTTCTGGCCAGGCCTCCACTGTCTCTCTTCCTGTTCAGAGCCAGCTGCCCTTCTGTTCTTCTTCAATAAATTGCTTGCTTGAGCTTTGTTGTATGGTGTTACTTAGGGATATTCCTTGGCTGCTGACTGCCAAGATGCCCTTCCTACACTCCTTCCATGAGTTCAGGTATCAGATGTGAGATTCCTGTAAAGAGAACATTTTCTGACAAATGGTAAAATGAGGACTATGAAAAGAGATTCAGCACATTTTTTCCTTCTGACTTTTTCCCCAAATCATGGTAAAAAGAGCTTTTCTAAGAAATTATACAACAAAGGTAACCATAAAATTGATCTACATCATTCACAGCTTTAGCCACATAATTTGATTTATTATACAAATCAAATAAATGCTAGACTTGGATAAATAATTTAATTTTGAAATTCATTTCCCATGAGTGCATTGAATACTGATAAAAAGAAGTTTGTTATAGAAAATAGTGTCAAGCTTTTATAGTTTACTCTTATTTTAATGCCGTCTAAATCATTTTTAGTATATATAACTAATCATGTGGTTTTCTGAGCTTGTGGGGAACAGAGGAAGCCCTGAATTATGTAAAGAGAGGATGAAGTCTTGTGTGGATGTGGGCAATTGACATGAGCAAAGCCATGCAAGACCCTCAATGTCTCAGACCAATATGAATAGCAAAGCCTTCCCACAGCAAGACTCTGGGAAAGGCAAAACCTTCCCTTTGCCTCTGTGTAAACGTTTACTAACAATTGACAAGTGTATAGAGAAACTTTCAACCACAGCTTCCTCTTCTTAGATGTTTACAGCTTGAGATGACTCCCAAAGGAGACCTCCTATCCAGATTAGATAACTTGACTCCTTGTTCAGGTGATTACAATAAACCCATCTACTTAATTCAGACACATAAAGTAAACACACTGAATGCCTGAGTTGCCGTTAGTGTATCTCCAACAGAGGACATCGTTCATCTGTTCCAAGCTTTTCTATACATGTTTGTTTGTATGACTGTTAGTCCTTCATTCCTCATCACCCCAGCCAGGAAAAGGCATGCAGGTACCACATAGTCAAATGGAAGGCATTACTGCTTTGGCAGTTTGAATAAGAATGCCCCCCATAGGTCATATAATTGAATGTTTGGTTCACAGTTGGTGGACTGTTTAGGAAGAATTATGAGGAGGCATTTCACTGGGGGTGAGCTTTAAAGTTTCAAAGAATACTGGTCCCTCTTTTTGCCTGATGCCTGAAAATCAGAATGTAAGCTCTTAGCTACTGCTCCAGTGTCATGTCTGCCTACTGGCTACCATGTTTTCCACCATGATAGTCATGGACTAACCCTCTGAAACTGCAAAAAAAAAAAAAAACTTACATTTTTTTATAACATGTTTTGGTCCTGGTATCTTTCCACAACAATAAAAAAGTAACCAGGATAATTCCTTATTCACCAAATTAAGACATTTACCTGGAGGTCATTTGAGACTCTTGGTATTCAAATATGGTGAGCCAATTTCTGACTCCATCTAATCAAATCCTCAGACATTTCTCTCTAAAAGCACTTCAGAAGACTTGTTTATTCTCCACTTTCCTCATCTGCAAGTCCTTTAAGTCAGCTTTCATATTAATGCTAAATTGATTGTTACTTTATTATTTTGAAAGTTCTGTTTCCTGCTTAAAGATGTTCACACTTCCTATCGTAGATGTCTACCTATGCTATGTAGACTTTTTATTGACTTCTCCTGCCATATAATCTCCTCTTCTGTTTTAACTATGCATCAAAATATATTACCCTATATTATCCACATTAGGATAAAAGCCATATTAAATTCTTTAGTCTTCATTCTGCCCCCTATTTTTTGTTTGGGTTTCTTAATATAAGGTCTATTTTCCAAGTTAGGAATGTTCACCTAGTCCTATTAAATTTTAAAGTTACAAATTCTCCTTTTAAACTGTGAATTTTATTGGAGGAATGAATTTGATTTTTCTTCCCAACTAACACTAGTGAAAACATTCCTTCCAGGCATTGTGTATATTGAATATAATATTTTGAATATAAGATGAAAAGTATGTGCTGAAGTGGAGAACAGGCAAACTGCTAGACATCAGGAAGAAAAAGGTTGAATTATTTCCAATTAAGAAGGAAGAAGGAAATTTTTACATGAATTTTGGTCTTCTTAATCTACCTTGTGGTGTATGTAAGATTTGTAAATACAAAGATGGGAAGAAAAGATTTCAGCTTAAGAAGATCACTGTTCCTACATCATGAAAGGACAGGTATAAGCTCATAGAAAATGCTCTCAAGCAGTGAGAATTTCATTGTGAGGATAACTGGCACTGAGTGATAAAGAGAAAACATATACTGAAAATCCCAAATGACTATAGAGTACATATTTCAGTATATATTATACGAGTTTTTATTGTCATTTTATTTTTAACAAAATAAAAAAGTCTTCTACTTTTAATTTTATTTTTGAAATTATAATGTAATTACAACATTTCTTCCTTTGTGTTACTTCCTTCCAATCCTTCCCTATTTCCCTTCAAATTCATAACTTCCCTTTTCACTAATTGTTATTGTATTCATATATGTATATACTTGCATGTTCCTAAATATAACCTGCTCAGCCTGTGTCATGTTACTATTTGGTATGTTTTTCAGAGCTGATTGTTTGGTACTAGATTGGCAACCAACATATTGTTGCCAGGGAAACTACCTTTCCCACATTGTGATTATGCTTCTAGGTAAGTCTGTACAGAGAACAGTTCCTGACTGGACATGTGTAAAATGTCACTGAGAGACACTATGAATTAGATTGTGTCCTCCTAAATTTGTGTACTGAAGCTTGAATAGTCTTTCTTCTTCCTTCCTTTTTCTTTCTTTCTTTCTTTCTTTCTTTCTTTCTTTCTTTCTTTCTTTCTTTCTTTCTTTCTTTCTCCTTCCTTCCTTCCTTTTTACTTTTCTCTTTTGCCGTCCTTTGGCTTTTGAGACAGGGATTCTCTGTGTAATCATCTTTGATTGTCCTGGCAAAAGCTTTGTAGATCAGGCTGGTCTTGAACTCACAGAGATCTGCCTGCCTCTGCTTCCTGAGTGCTGGGATTAAAGTTGTGTGCTTCTATGCCTGGTGGAATTAATATTTTCATAGCACTTAGGAGTGAAAGTTTGGGCAGTAAGAAGGTTATATTCAGTAAGAACAGTAGAGTTTCTAAAATGTGACAGTACCTTTGTGAGTGAAGGGGATGAGAATCTCCCTCTCTCCCTCCCTCCTCCTTCCTCTCATGTGAGGACATGACAATATATTTATACAGTCTGTAAACAGGAGGAAAGCCCTCACAAGGATGCTGAAGTCTCTTATAGCTTGATCTTGAACTTTGTAGCTCTAGAATCACGTGAAAAGAATTATTGTTGCTTAAGCTATCCACTCTGTTTTATTTTGTCACTGGAGCACAGGCTAACTAATACAAAGGGAGTTTGTTAACTGAGGTCACTGATGGTTTCACATAGCCCCAAACAACAGTGTGACAAACTGGCTGATGTCAGGAGCAGACATTGTCTTTCTCAAGGGTCAGGAGGATGGTATGTTCCCTCTCATGGATGGGGAAAGGACGACTGACCTCTCCTGGCTTTGCTATGCTCAACCATCCTCTGCACAGTTAGCCTTGCATCCCCATCACTCCTCTGCCTCCTTCATCTCAGAATGGTTTTCATTTTGTGTGTTTTTCAGTATGTCGGCTTTCTTTCTATACAGACTCTGGGCATTTAATTTATGACTCTTCCTGATGTAATAGAACCTGATTATAACTTAATTGTATATACAAAATTATATTTCTAAATAAGGACACATCTTGAAATTCTGGGTTGACATGAAATTTGGCGGAAGGCAATTTAATCTATTGCTACTCACAACTGAGTTCAAAATTTCCATAAATACAAAATAATGATAATAATTATAGTTGTGAGTTCTCTAAAAAATGAAGACAGTGTTTATTTTCTGTCACATCCTTAACTTATATTTTTCATTTAGTTTAATTTCCATTTCTGTATTTTCTGCTTGTTCAGAAGTGGGTGACTTAAACATGGCAAAGGATAAGGTCTCCAGGAGGATGTTACTTTAGGGACTGCAAGGTAACAGGAAAGCTAATATACCCTTTCTCACATATTTGATGTTCAAATACAGTCATGCACTAAAATTAAAAAAAAAACTTCCTTTTTCTTCCTAGTAAGTGTCGGTATGTAAACATCAGTCAAAATTGATCTAAAGATGAAGAATGTCACTATTAATATAAACGGCACTTCTAAAACAAAACAGAAACAAAAATACAGATGGTCAGCTCATCAGAAAGGCATATCTTAAATACATGTGTATTTAATAAAAGAGGCTCAGATCTATGTACCAAAGAAGATACCATCAAACCCACAGTTATTTGGTCGTAAATATTTAACTCACTATAAAAGATGGTCATCCATATAGACACTATGAATAGCAATACCAATGCATTTTCCTAAAATATAACATTCTAGCCAACATTGTAGAATATATATTCTTTTAAAGTATATTTGAGATATTCACCAAAGCAAGCAACGGATGAGACAAAAAGATGTCCCACTGACTAGAGGACACCAGAAAAACATGGCCCACTGAATCAACCAAGCCAGGCTCACATAGGCTCATAGAAATTGATGTAGCAAGCCTCAGGCATGTATTACTTTGTACTAGGCTATCTATGTATATGCTGTGACTATTTGCTTGGTGTTTTGTGGGACTCCTAACAGGGCAATCGGTGTTTCTCTGGCTCTTTTCCTCCTATTGGGTTGCCTTGTCTAGTCGTGATATGAGGGCTTTTGCCATGTCATCTTGTATCCTGTTCTGTCTGTCTGTCTGTCTGTTTGGCTAACATTTCTTGGAGACCTGCTCTTTCTTGAAGAACAGAGGGTGAATGTATCTGGGGGAGTGGCCCCATTCAGAGAGTCTGGTTTGATCATATGCTCATTCAGTCCCAGTCCAGGTGGATTGGTGCGCTCCCATTAGTTCAGGCACACTGTCTCAGTAGGTGGACCAGCCCCTCAT
>PVIU01024136.1:10175-26152 GCA_004026605.1 Ondatra zibethicus
TGATGTGAATGTGGGTCTCTGTCTCTATCTCCATCCATCGGATGAAATTTCTATAATGGTAATCAAGATAATCATCAATGTGACTATGGTACAAGGCTAGTTCTGGCACCCTCTCCTCTGCTGCCTGAATACCTAGCTGGGGACATGCCCGTGGACACCTGGGATCCCCAGGGCCAAGTATCTTGCCAACCCTAAAATGGGAAGGTCTGTGTGTGGGAAGCAGGGAACAGTAAAGGGAGGGGAAACTGTGCCTGGGATGAATTAGATGAGAGAAGAACCCATTTTCTAAAAATATGGTCACACTGAATTTAAAACAATAAAAACAAACATTGTATTCTTTAACCCTAGCAGAATTACATTGGAAGTTTGTGAAATGTTACAATATTTCTAAATGTTTGAACTAGAGGAATGTTTTACGACAACTTTCAAAATGGCACTGAACATCTTTTTAAACACTGTAAATTACAGAGAAGTAAAGGAAAATAACTACACAATGTAAGAAATTTAACCTCAAGTACAAATTAATCTTTTAAAATGTATATTATATGGGACTCTTTAAAAATTTATAATATATATTATTATATTGACCAGTGGTTGTCAAGACCCAGGGTCAAAAGAAATACATTCAGCGATATCACTCCTTTAAGACAACCTATGTTCATTTATGTCATTATCCTGTATTACTTTACATGGTCCTATTTTAAAAATCCTCTATCATCTCAATCTTCCTGACACACAAGAGGGTTCACTAATGTTCTTGACAATGTAAAATAAATACTTCTTCAAATATGTCAATGACATTGTATATTGACGATTTTATTCAACGCCAATGTAATTGGTCATTAGGAAGGCAGGACAAGTGATTCTGTCAATATCTGACCTTTAAAATATCCAGACTGCTCTAGGTTCCTGGCTCTTGAGCAACCTAGATATTTTGCTTGTGGTGTTGCTATTGTTAAAATTGAAGCAGGAGGAGAGGTGCCATCCCTTGTTGAAAACTTTTTGGGAAAAAAACAAGTCTCCTACTGCAGACATGGTGTTTCAAGAATCAGACAAAATATATTTCATGGAAAATCTATTTTGAGCTCGACATTCATTTGAAAAGCTAAAACTAGCATCCGGATAAAAAAAGGAAGGGATGAAACATCAAACTGAAAATATCTTCCTATATTGTGACATTTTAGCAAATGTAAATGAAACCACCTTTAAGACTGTCACAAGAAATCCAACTCGGGTCCTGATGACTGAAGGGATGTTAAAGACTCTCATCAGCCGACCACAGAGAATAAAGCAGAAGCTATCAGTGATATGCAGATGTGATCAAGATCTGACTTCAGCACAACCCTGAATCCCGAGGGAGACAAAACTGCAGATGTTTAACTTATTACAGGAACCAACCGCAAATTCTGTTTTGATTTTCACACTTTATAAGGTTTGATTTTTAAAAAAGACACATGAAATGCACTTTGGAGAACTTCCTCCAGCCTCAGTCACTTTAAATATTTAAATGCTTACTATTAGATACAGGATTTTCTGCATAAAGTGACTTGCCATTCACTACATGGGTGTAGGCAGTGTGAAACTGGTAGGGAAAGTTGTTGAAGCATCTTGCAGGTGGTGGCAGATGTACTATTGTATAGTAATGGAACTGAAGATGTGAGGTAAAGACCTGGGCAGTGATGGAACAAGAAACCCACTTTAAATCTGCTTAGGTCCTGCAAACCCTGAGAACTCAGAGACACTGAAATATATTCCTCAGAGTGGAGCACATTTGGAGATGTGAAGACAGAAGTTCTGCCCAGTCAGCTGTTTTAAGTTACAGAATGAAATTTTAGTTAATTATTTATGTTTTCAAGTGGAACTTGTCTTTTAATGGCTCTCCTTGATGGGAATTCTTTTTGTTTGACTTCTGGGTTTTATATTCCTAAGAGCAGCCAATTATAAAATCATAAAAAGATGAACAGTTTAAGCATACCCAGTTTCCAGTGCAATTTTGTTTGCAGAGAGTATCCCAGTCCATGTGTCTGTTCAATGTGGTCTTGTCTCTGTGTCTCAGTAGACATAAGCAGTTCATCACACTGGTCCTGTCTTCTGCCCAGCACAGACTTCTCTGCTCTCTGTCCACCTCGGTCCCCAGTGCAGGCAGCTTTTATTTCCTGTAGAGAGCCAGCAAAGCCTGGGACTTCAGGACCTTTACGTCAACAAGGCAATGCCAGAGAGATTCCATAGAATAAACACCTAGAATAAAAGTAGAGAAATGAGAAAAAAGGTAAGATCTTTGAAAATGGCTAGTATAGGCTAATTTCTTTGAGATGAAAAAGATGAATCCCAGTTTTCATTCTTACTGGATCTTTATTTCAGAAAGAATATGTAATTTATACCTGAAATAGTAAGCATCATTAGGTGTACCAATCTATTCCATGCCACTTTCTGTGTGGTTATGACAGAGCCTGATATGATGAAAAATCATGGATACAACATACTGGGATGAAAACTTGCTTTATTGATAGTCTCAAAATAAAGCCTCTTAAGGACCACCAAGAATAAGTCTAGAAGATGCATTAACATCTATTGCATATTGCATTTTACAAGGGAGACTCTTGAGATATAATATTTCAATTTATATATTTATTTACATATATTTCCTACTATAAAAACAAAATAATTCTAATTTAATGGCTTTAAAACAAAACAAATTAAAACCAAAATGGTTCCTGGTTTTTCAGCACATTTAAGCATTGCTATTCACGCATATTAAATACAGCAGGGAGTGAGCACAGCTCATCTTTAAAGGTTGGCTTCTGTGATTATCACTGTGCTCCACTTCTCCTCTTTAGTTCTTGTACATAGATCAATACCTGCTGTATCAACATTGTACAGTAGTGTTGTAATTCAACCACCAAAGGAGAGCGAGGAACTTGTATTATATAGTAGATTCAGAAAAGATGAAACCGTTTGAGTAGTGTTCTCTGTCTTAAGTGTTGTGCAATCATTTAAAAAGTATTGTCATGTACTTTTCATGCCAGAGTGGACAACTACAGAAGGAATGAAAACAATCTTTAGTATAAGATAGCTCCAACCTTTGCTAAGATGTGACCAGCAGAAAACCTTAAAGTACCTTGAAGAGATGCTATCTGCCACAGGGATTATGACAATACATGTAGGATCAAAGAAAATTCCACATTTTACCCTGGTGATTAGCTGTAATTAAATAAAGTAAGTCTTTTTAAACTTCATTAGCAGCAAGGCGTTTGCTACAGCAGATTGGGCACAAATCATCCATTCTTAATTAAAAGATAATCCACAAGATGGCCATAATCTTCTTCTAAAAATACACCATTTCCCCCTGAAAGATTTTCTCATCAAATAAGGATAAGTAACAGTTTCTATGAATTTAAGGCATGAAGGAAGGGATGCTCTTCCCATTCGCTTGAGTAAGTGCAGAACTGTGGCTGAGAGAGCCACTCTGGCACACTATTATCTCAAATGGTAGAATCCCTCACTTCAACAAAGTCTGACATAAACCTCTGAAAACAAAGACACTGCATATGTATGAGCTGAAATAGATATGACAGTGTTGGCGCATTAATATTCCTGTCACTAGGGGGTTTCTAACTTTTAAAGAAGAAATGGGAATGAATTCAGACTGTAGCTGGTAAAATAGGCCAACATATAGTAAAGCAATTAAGTATCAGTGGTCATAATAAAATATGTGCACATGAAAAGGTTCCCTGCCTCTCGCCTTTGGTAAGGCATGACATAGAATCATCTCCTGGGAATGCCAAGAATAATTAATTTGGCTTAGAGTAGGCACATCTGTTCTAAGCATACTAATAAGAATATTCCATAAAGACCAATCCCAATAAGTAGAAAAGAGGACTGTTTTTGTTTTCTTGTAGCCTCTGTGCTGGTTTATCAGTAACAGATGTTTCCACTTATTTCACAACAACCCTCATTAAAAGTAACTGTGGGACCTAACTGAATAGATCTCCGCATAGTCAAATCTCTGCAGAAATACTTCTATTATTACATGGCCTGCAATTATTTCTTTTCATGTATTTTGCTTATAGATATAAGTTCTCTTGGATATATTTTACATATGTTTTATAAAAGTGAGCACAAACACACACACACACACACACACACACACACACACACACCCCTTCTACTTACTCCACATCTGTATAGACTCACTGTGTGTTGCAAAGTACCTACTTAGAAATAGCACCATCTTTAGATAAACCTTATAAATAATCAAATTCGGGAAGACCACCACTTGCCAAGAAAGTTGACACAACCATTGAATTCTATTTTTACTCTGCATGAGAATGAACTTTGTTGAAATAGTAGAACTTTTAGTTTTGTTAAACAGATGCATTGATCTGATTTACAACCTTTACCAAAAGCTTTGTGGGCACTCTGAGAGCACACTGAGCCAACAGCCACTGTCCAGATGGAGGATGAAAAAAAAACCTCCAAACTCCTCCTTTATCAAAGAGACACAAATAATATCTAACGCACACATCTCAAGTAAACATGATGACAAACAGGCAAGCATATGTTTTAAAAAAAGGGCAGCAACTTGTACTTCCAAATATCTTTCCCCCTTCGGATTTTACTTATTACATATCATAGAGGTGCTTACGTCAGTATTTTAAGGAGAATCTAATATATGACCATAGTCTTGGTGCATGTAACTCCTTTATTAGACAAATTTGTCATCTCATGCACGTGTCAGCATTGTGGTTGAATGAGGAAAAATATAGGCGAGGGATAAACCATGTTTAAAGCAGGAATCTTGTAGCTCTCTACATACAAATTTGTTTTATAAAGAAAATTGTTCCAGTGACATGAGTGGCTTACAAGGCACATGAACACATTGTTATCTGTAACATTGAATCATATGTTGGAAAGAAAACTTAATTTAAATAACATTGGCATAAAAACGGCAAAACTGAGCAAGTTCAAGTTGCATTGTTACATGCTTTCCTTTCGTACTCTGTCAATGGAGCATCTTGGTTTTGGGGAACAGATAAGTGAAAGGCTCTTACCAGGGAGTCCAGCAACTGCCTTCATTTACTACAATGCTCCCTTCTTTTTATAGCAGAAATATTATACCATGAAGAACTCATATGTACATAACTATTTTTAAACCCACCTTATAAGTAAATGTCATTTAAAACAAATGCTCTCAATTAAAGCCAGTTTAAAACCATGATGAATAAACAAATTAGATAAACAAATAATTATAATATAATTTTTCTTAAAATGTCTGCCATTTATTCTATAAGATTAAGTTTGTTACTAGTTTAAGATATAGTATGCAACTTTGCTATTAGTGTAATATATAGTATAGAAGCAACATGTTGAAAATATTGTTATTTTCAAATTCAAGTGGAAACAAGGACAAAGACTTTTTACATATTCTTTTTTATGTTGATTTACAGTTGAAAAATAATGAATTGCAGCCTTTTCTTCCCCTGGCATGTTTGGGATAATTTTCATGTTTTTGAAATGGCTTAAATATTTTTCCACCCACCCAAAATAGAATATTTTAAAGAGGGGAAGAAAAAAAAAGTTCATTTTCTTTTGCTGTGCTCATTTTTTTATTGTCTTATGCAATACTTGGGTGTACAATGATTTATTGTTTAAAAGAAGACAAAATAGTCCAATCATACTAAAGTGTATTAAATTTGCTTTAGAAGGTAATTAATAAGAACAAATAGCCTATTTACTACATGATCCATACTGTGGCATACTGTAAGTTCTAATACCTATATGGGATCATCAAGCAATCTGGAAACCATAGAAAAGAATACACTTTAAGCCATATTTATACTATCAGCTATAAATAAAAACAGCAATAAAGAGATACAATACTTCCCCAACTACTTCATACACAGAAATTATTTTGATTTTTAATATTATTTCTTGGGCCAACCTCTTTCATTATTCAAGTAGGTTGAATTTAATTTCATAATATATTACATTGAATGAAGAAATAGCTCAAAAGAAAAATCATTCTACAGAGGAAGTCATTGAGTTCCTTTTTTAATGTATATAAGCACCTATTATGATTTAGAGTTGTAAAACTGATGCTTTTTGATTTATCTAAGTATTTAAAATTTGTGGCTTCAGCAACAAAACACATCATACCAACTTTATTAAAATGGGATGCATGCCTCACTTTTTAGGACATAATTTCCACTTTCTTGTTTGACTTGCAGAAAGTCAAATATGGAAATATCACGACAAACCCGCTCATATATACAGTTCATATGCACTAAGAGAAATGGTCATGTCTTTGATTTTAAATGAAGTTAATCATGGAATTCATATCAAAAATAGCTACAAAGAAATGTGACTTTGATTCCAGCAGTTAAGAAGGTGCCCCCACGACACTGCTGCCATTGAATCATTCAGGCTGCAGCATTTCACTATTTCACAAAACATGCCCTCCGTTTTCTGCTACCATTTCATGTAAAATAAAAAACCCTTCTTGTTTTATCCTTACATTGCTTACTTTACTTCCCTATAAGACAGTTCTGTTTTATAAAGCAGTTGTTGTTCCATTAAGATGTATGCCTGCTTTTCTTCAGAAGACAGATTAGATTGCTTCAGCTGCCACTGACATTGTCGTTCTTTGTAGCAAAATGTAGTGCTGCATATATAAAAATGCAAAGTGTAATGTGGAGTCAAATGTCTCTCAGCACAAGAGTTGTTCGTTTTAGCACCCATTTTGTTGGTATTTATCAACTTACTAATTATAGGCAAATTGCTTCCAACACGAAAACTGTGATGATTAGCAGTTTTTTCTGCTAACTCTAGTCTACTGTAGTTCCGGTAAAAGAATGTCAATAATCTAAATTCCTTTCTTTTTCCTGGCTTAGAATACTTAAAAATAAATTCATCAGGCTAGCATTTCTCAACTTTTCTGAAATGTGGTTTGGAAAGTCAGGGGTAGGAAGCAGACAGAGATGGTTATACTCATGAAGGTCTACCTGTCACCTCCTATAAACAGGAGCATCTGAAAGATATACTAGCGGTTGATCTATCACCAAATGGGAATTAAATAATCTTGGTTTTACAAACAGAGTAAATGCACTTGAGCATTGAAAGATAAGTGCATCAATTGCTAGAACCTAGCATAAAATCTCTTTATTAAAGTGGAGAGCAAGAAGCACCTTAAGAAATAGCTTATATACCATCACCGATGGCCGGAAAATGCCAAGCATATATTGTTTTAAACCTATCATATAACCATGAAGCAGAACAGCCTGATAGTGCTTGGTCAGATGTAAAACAGTTTGTAACCTTCAGCCCTCCATTACAACCCTTTCAAGTAAGCTCACATGAAAATGAGAGTAACACGCCAATCTAGAAGATGTTTTCTTTGCATGCAATACAGTAAAAGCTTGGGTTTTTCTACCACCATTGCTAATTTCACCCATTTGTTTCTCATTACAATAAGTAAACAAGATTAAATGGAAAATCTTACAGTTTGCAGAGCACATTACACAGCAGAAATGTCTGTAGCAAATACTGACTCAGTGTCTTAACCAACTTATATGGCACTGAGTGAGTATATCTTCCAGCTATGACTTTTCTGTTTCTAAAGCTATATTGGCAGGTTCCAGTCAGCAATGATGTTTGAAGTGGCCTTCTTTTGCCAACACATTGCTTTTAGTCTAATTGCTTATTTGCAGTCTCAGCAAACAGAGAGAAGAATTTTATTCTCTGCCTTTTCTCTGAATACTAACTAGCTGGCCCAGCCAAGACTCTCTAAAGAGAGAAACTACATGAGACACACGCTGTATTTGACATAGTCAAGAGGTAAAAGAAAGAACAAAACAAAAGTCTATTCAGAACTAAATTCTCTGATATCCCCCTCCCCCAACTCCTTTAAAAATAAAGTGGGGGGGGCGACATAAATTCATGCTTGAATGCCAGAAGTTGTCAGTTAATAAAGGACAGTGAATGACAGGTAACTGTCAGCCTAATTTTCAGTCTCCAGGTTATCACTTTTTGGCATTGTTGAACAAGGTAAGTGTATCCATAACAATGAAATATGTCATCATTTCTCTCTGAATGCATGGACAGGTTACATGTAGGAGAATCAGCTGAGTATTTCCATATAGGCACATGGATTTATCTCCAGAACTGGGTACTTTTCTCTGGAAATTGTTCTCAATATATTGGTTACAACATTTAAAAAAAATGCTGAAGTTTTATGACCTGTTTATCCCCCCCTCTTTAAAAATAGGAACTCTGATTTGATTTATAAAACTTCTTTTGCATGTCGGGAAAAAGAGCTAACAAAAAATAAGATCAGTAATTTTTCTGTTTGATTTTTCAAAACGGCTCCTCTCAAGCTATTTCCCCCCAAGACATCTTTATTCTTTCATCTTTGCAGAATGTCTTAATCTTCCTGTCTTTGTTGTTTTAATGTCTGATCAATTTGCTCTCAAGTTGCCTTCATCCCACATTTCCTAGAACTGGAACTTGATGTCAGGCATTTCAGTCATAAGCCCTACAAACACTCAAGCATCCCAGAGAAATGTGGAGCATTGTGAAGTAGAGAAGGCTTTGGTAGTCATTTTCATAATGTATATTGCTATTTGTTGCATGAGTACAGGTACAGAGAGATAACAAATTTTAAAAAGATGGAGTAATTTGTAATTAAAATAAATTTGGCCTCTTCTCAGAATCCTGGCACTCTCATCTGTTGACCATCTGTGGTGGAAGGACAGATTCTATTCTAAGTTCCATTGGGCTGCATAAGAGAAACAGCTTCTAACAACCACAAGTATCTATGTCTTGCTGTGGTAGGCACAGAGACAGGTCACTATAGCCAAGCTGCTGATGCCAAGTGTGAACATCTTGATCTGATCCTGGTAAATACTTGCAGGGAGGACATGAGGTGGAGTTTTGCTGCTCCTCCCACTCAAGCAAGTGGTTCCTACTAAACATTCTACATACTTGAGAGAAATGCAGAAAGGAGCAGAGACCAACTGAAACAAAAGAAAGACAGAATGAGGTTGATAGAGTGATACTCTGGTGACATCCCCTTTCCCTTTCTCTGCTACAAAAACAAACAACCAAAAATTATTTAAAGAATCAAGTAGTAAGAATGCTGTATGTTTTATTATTTAACACTGTCAAAATGCTGCTTCATTTCTAGCGTGGAAATTAGAAAGTACTTGATAGAAAAAGTTGTCTTATACAAGCCTAGTTCAGCCTTCAAGAAATTACTTTGCACATTTTTTGATGTACTTATATAAAAACTTCTTTGGTTTTATATGAAACTTATTTTGACATGGAAAAGTGAATTCTAAGCTAAGTCTCTATATTTTGTTTCTCAGTATACAGGACATTAATTGGCAAGAGTTTCATGTCTGTAGTAGGAACTCATGCAGATATGATGCGCATGAAAATATTTTCATATTTTACTAACTGCAGCAATAAATTTTATGTTAGTTATGATGGTTCTCATGCCCCAATGTTGCAGAGAAACTTTGGGTGACTGTCCAGGCAGCTAGCTGTTTCTGTCATTTCTCACAATTTTTGGAATTCGTTTGCTCACACTTTCTGCATATTCAGTTAATATTATTTCCTTATTGGGTCTCTGAGAGAGTTGAAAACTAGATAGTTATAGTTATAGTTTTCCCTGTTTACCAGAAGCAGAAAGTAAGTTATGATAGAAAGTACATTAGATACAAGACTTTGGACTCACCAAGATAGGAAAGATATGGAGTATTTTCTCTGAATTGGTCAAATTCAAATGGGCTAGACATGGTTGATATATTTATTGTCTGTATATATTGTATATAGCTTTTGTGCTTATTGAACATAGTTTTTCTTATATTAGTTATAGTCATTGTTTTTATTTTAGACAAAAACGGGAATGTAGTGATATTTCATTTATATTTTAATAAATAAAGCTTGCCTGAAGGTCAGTGCAAAGCAACCACACTATTCACCCATATAGTCCAGGCAGTGGTTGCACACACCTATAATCCCGGCAGCCACACTAGTTAGCCATATACGCCAGGCAGTGGTGGTGCACACCTCTAATCCCAACACTAGAGAAGAATATAAGGCATGGTGAGACAGGAAGTCACTCTCTTTTATTCTGAAGATTTCAAAGAGGTAAGCATTCTCTAGTAGCTTGGCTGCTCTTGCTTTTCTGATCTTCAGGTTGAACCCCCCCCCTCCACACACACACAAAATAAGTCCCAGGAAAACTAATAATTAAAATTCTTTCAAATATATATGATGCTAAAAGGCTTATTAATATTATATTGGAAGGTACAGAATTACTTTAAAATTCAAGAAATTCAGTATTTTTGTAATATCTTGTTTATGAAAGTTATGAAGGATAGTGATATGAGAGAAAGATGTAATTTGAGAGAAGACTGACTAGCTTTAACAAATGAAATAAAATCTGTGCAAATATAAAAACATGACTTCCTGGGAAGATTGGCCACCTGATTTAAAATTATACTTTATTCTTTGACATTTGCATGAATTATGTTCTTCATAATAACAGAATGAATCATACTTTGAGAGATTATATTCAAATTATATGTGTATAGGTAAGGATGTATTTGTGTATGTGTGTGTATGTGTACGTGTATCTGTATGTGTATATGATAATGAAAAAAGATGTTTTGTGTTGGCAATAGTAACTGATTCAAACGGGAGACTTCTCAAAATGAAGATATGTAATTCTGCAATTCATTTATATTTAATAAGACACTCACTATACAGTTGAAGGAATACCAATTATTTTGAAAAATAATGACCTATGGGTCAGTCATAACTTGACAACTTCTAGTGAGAGTTCAAGGAAAATCTCAAGGTCTAAAGAATATAAAATCTAAGGAAATCACCATCATTAGGAAATGACAGGTTTATATATTTTCTTGGTAAGATGATTATTTTATGAGCTAGTTATATCTACAAAGAGAGATAATGTCTTTCTATATTGCAAAATACAAAGTATCAGGAGAATTGATGGAATACACCCACTCTTGTTCTTAAATAGTAGGTGAGAAATGATTTTCTTCTGAAGGCAATTAAGCCCAAATGCATTAGCAACCATGTATGAGCCAATATTTGTCCTGTACTTTGTAACAATTTGGTGCTAGAACTGAGACTTGAAGCAAACTGTTCCTGTGACCTGGAAAGTCATGGAGGAAGTGTAGCAGACTGTGGGTGACCTTCTCACCTGAAGGAGCAGAGGTAGGAACTGAATCTGGAGAGTGCAAAAGCCTATCTAAAGAGAAATATGATGACCAGAGATGCAAAATTGATGATAAATATAGCAAACCATAGATACATAGATGGATAGGCAGATAGATGATAGCTTTGAATACTGAATGAAGAACCTCATGGTAGAACTTGAAATATTGCAACACTATTTTAGGAAAGTCTATCCTTCCCTATTGACATTTAAATTTAATGAGAAGTTTTATCTTATAACAAGTACTGAGGAATAGAGAGAGCAGATTTGAAAATCCCAATGATTTTAAATTTATTAGATTTATGACTGAAAATAAAAATTCAGATAATTCACTCAGGCAACAGTTAAACTGACTCTCCCATGTTCTCCTTCCCACTGAGCATCAGTTCTCAAAGGACAGCAAAGGTGACAATTACTTCCACAATATATATAAACTGACATTTTTTTGAAGAAAATAAGAATAAAAAGTGATCAACAGACCAAAATTCTTGAAAACCTGCATAATATCTTAGCTCTAATGCTTTTGGCTTATCCAAATATATCAATAACCACATAATAAAAATAGGACATACGTAGTTCACTTAAATGTTAACTATACATATTGATTAAATAAATATGTTATACCAAGAAAGCCACTATTCCCTAACTCCAACAATGAATAAACCAGGATAATAGAGGGAGATTCCAAGGTAAAAATGACTGAGAGGTTATTAAGCCCTAATTTTTGGTTCATACATGCATAATATGTCTGGATATTTATACTTAACCAGTTATTAAGATTTGGACATGCTGTTTTGTATAGTTTCAAAATGCCAGTATGTTTAAAACTTTGTAACCACACATAGTGAATCCGATTATTGAGAAGTGATTTTTTTTTCATGAGGACTATGAACTTAGGAATGTATGAATCCAGTAATGAATTCATATTGGAGATAATAGTGACTTTTGAAAGTGCAAAGGCGTTAGTTGGAGGAAGTCACTGAAGTCATTTGTTTGTTTTTTAGATTACAATTTAATTTTAACAATTCCCCCTTCCCTATCCTTCCATGTGCCCTGCCCTAAACTCCATCAAATCCATGGACTCTTTATGTGGGCATATATACATTTTTATATGGACATACTCCTAATATAAGCTGTCGCAGTCATGTAATGTTACTTATATCTATTTTCAGGGTTGACCTTATGGTACAGGACAAAATAATGAGTGTGTTCTCCCCTGGGGAGGATAGGTTCTTTTGGATCTAGATTTTTGTCTTGTTACACCCCACACTACCATACCTCCTGAAGACCATGAATGAAAACCTACTTTTGTCACCAGAATCTGCTGGCCACTTCAGGAAAGGAACCAGCTGACCATGAACTGAAACCTTGAAATATAAAAGACCAAATTAACATTCTTCTACTTAAATGGTTCCACGCAGGGATATTGACACAGCGCGACAACATAACAGAAAGGTAATTAAAGCTCAAGTATGTCCCCTTGACCATGGCCGTCAGGAACACTCTTCACTCATGGTACTTTGGTTTCTTTGTCACCTAGCTACCACTGGTGAGAAGGGACAACTTGGCTGTGATTTAGGAAATTTTCCTTATACCCAAAGGATTTCTACATATGAATGCTATAACAAGTTTTAGAAAAAAAAACCCAGAAATAATCTATACGTCTTTAATCTTGGCACTTGGGAGGGAGGCTGAAAGTAGAACACAGTAACAAGTTCAAGTCCGGCAAGACCAGAACTGCAGAGCAACCCATAGTAACTCTCTCTCTCCCTGTGTGTGTGTGTGTGAGAGAGAGAGAGACAGAAAGAGAGAAAGAGAGAGAGAGAGAGAGAGAGAGCAAACATCTTGTAGAAATAGTCTTTGCTTTATCAGTGCCCTGAAGAAAACCAATAAAACAAAACAAAACAAAGTAACTAGAGCTAAAATCCTCAAGATAGAAATGGCGGTGGTATGAGGAAAGGTATTTTTTAGAGAAGTATAAAATGAAATTACAATTGTAAAATTAAGTTTTCCTTCACTTATAGGTTATATTTTTCTAAACGAATGATTTTACACTTACTGCAAGTGTTAAAGTGAGAACCAATCGAAGCTAGAAATTCTCACGATTTCCATGGAGTGCTACCCTTGAAGGTTTCAGCGTCTGCTCACTACAATTTTACTTCATATATTTAAATCTAGCATTATTTTCCCTCTTCCACCTGTAAATAATGAATGACTAACACCAAAATTTCTTTGAAAAGGTGCTGCTACTCAGCACAGATTTGGGACAGCGCTGAAGAATCTTCTGTCAATGTACTCCATGTGTGTTCCTCTCCATTTGAAACACACTACTTGTCTATTCCTCTCCATTTGAAAGAGTTTGTCTTTCTAGAACCAGACACCTGACCATCTTCTCACAGTGCCTAGGAGAAGACATTGCACAAATGTCTGTGTCATTTAGAATACTGTGGTTTGATTGAGTTTATTGCATTCCATGGTAAGTCCATTTATTCCTCAGCCCCTTCTCTCTGTCTAGGTGTTCTTCATCTTACTGTTCCTACTGAAATACCAACTTCCTCTCCTTTTTAGGGGTCACAGCCACCAGTGTCCCTTCCGTATTAGCTGAAAGCATAATTTCCTGATCATCTAAATACTTTGAAATGTTCATATGTATCACTTCAGAGATTATATATATTATCTTGAATGCTAACTTCCACAATTGCATATTTTTGTATCACTTGTGGTTTTTACTTGCTTCCTCCTAAAGACCTTGGTTAACAGAAGGAGAAGAGAACTTATTGGGAGGCCATCATGTGGAGTGGGGGACAGGGAATTAAGAAGAAGCTGGTACACCTGTTTTTAGATCGTGATCTTAGAAATTAAAAACAGAGTATGTGTAAAGTACGAACCACAGTAATGTTATAGCATAAAGTAGGACAATCGGGGGAATCACCATGGTAATGGCTATTCTTGTGTCACTCAAATTACTCCCACTGTTTTAGAAGCAGGGGCCCAAATGGCAGATTTAAGCCACATGTAAAATATCTAGGAGATGCTAAAGATGAGGAGGAGAGACTGAGGTAAAGAAAGAGAGAGAGAGAGAGAGAAAGAGAGAGAGAGAGAGAGAGGAAACCTACGTATTTATGAAATGGAAAGAACAGCTTTTGTATTACATCATTTACTAAAAGGATCCACTACTTACGTAGAGAAGTAGAAGGAGAAGCGATAGCTGCAGTGAGAGAGGAATGAAAAGGCATCGATATGGACTGGATGACACATGTCCTGAATGACATGATTTTATGATACCAGCATGAGTGAACCCCCAAAAGCAGCATTCTTTCTAAAGGCTGCCTACAGAGATTTGAAGTCTATGTGTGCTGAAACTGCATGGGCTCTAATGCGCACAGTCTGGAGAGAATACAGAGACTGTGCTCTTGGTACACCACACAATAAACTGCAGCTCTTGTCAGTAGCCATTTATCTGATTAGGACCCTCCACTAATGTGCTATGAGAGCCTTTTAACAATACTTTCTTTCTTAATCATCCAGATTGCCAATAATCCCTCAGTAGATTGACAAAGCCCTGTGTTCAACATATCTCCATTTTTATACTACAAGCATTACTTGTGATCTTTTGCAAACATGTATATCAGACAAGATAAGACATGTATTAACACCATTTTTGTAATTACACAGTATATAAGCCTCTCCAGCTGCTGTTTGAAAAAAATGTAAAACAAAATGAATCAATGATGACAGCATTAACAATAAAATCCCAAATCCAAGGAGTCTGGTGAGAAGTAAAAGCTCTTAGCAGACCCATTACAAGATGATATTTTAAGTGATCTGGCTTGATTTAGATATTTCCTCATTTCAGAGTTGGGATAAATAAATACGAAGATGACAGTGGCATGAAGCATGTTTTCCTCTCCTTTCCCATGACCACTGCAGATGTCAGGATGCACACCCTGCAGGAAGGCCTGTAGTCACCTGTGGCAGATACACTTTATTGTGGTAAATACTTAGTTGCTGGAAATCATTCTGCACGAAGATCCTTTATATTTTAAACAAGAAACAGAATGTGAAGGAGCTTTCCTGCTGGGAACCTTATTTCATATTTCAGTGCAATTAACCAGCTGATTAATAGGCTTTTGTCTTCTGTTTGAATGGCAATTTTGGGACACTATCTTGTCAAATGGACAACAATAACGATAAAGTTTATGTATCTTGGCTCCTGACTGTTCAGAAGCCCTTCCTAAGTTTCTGCAGTGGAATCAAGAACCTGAATTGAGCATAGAAAATAATGACCTTCCAGAATTCTCCTGATGGTTGGGATATGGAAGATTATTTTGGTTTGAACTGAAAATAAGGATTGAGGGATGCCATTTTATGCCTTTTTATTTTAGTAAAATCGGGAAATGTTTGTAAACTGTGGCAGTCTACATTCTGCACAGGTACACAGCTCAAATGTGAAGAAAACACAAAGGCAGCTCTGCTCTACACACCTTATGATCCTTTCCACTTTACATGCGTCTGTTACTTATAATAATGGTATTATTTGCTGTCACTTAATATTTGACCCAAGTGATAAAGATTATTTTTCCTCTTATTTTCCCTCTCATCTACTAATTTACCAATGATTCATAATTGTCTCATTTGAAAAGAATTCTGAATAGTAATATTGTAGGTGAACTTTTTGGTTGATTATAGAAGTTTTGTAAATAAATATGACATTATTTCACATGCTTTTTCT